>JAULBW010000412.1:0-31132 GCA_032358265.1 Vaucheria bursata | reverse complement strand
CTACAACATAATATACATATACGCTAGAATCTATACAACTCCTCAGGAATTGTCAATATAAAGGAAGTATATATCGGCTAAGTACGCGCGACTATAGCTGGTCAGGTCCTAACAGTTCATGTGTTGACGAGAGTGAATCTTGTCAACATTTTCAACCTATGCTTGCACAAACAAACCGAATTAGATTGATAAAATTACAAATCCCTGAAAGAATTGTAGATGAATACACATAATATACGGCAAAAACATATTAGATCCTGACATTGTGTTAATATCTACAGAGTTGACAAGGTTGCACTTGCATCATTAGATGTGACTTCCATTTACATTTTTTTGTAACTGCATAAATTAGAGCAGTTGACTAAAATTAGGTATTCACAATTAATTCAATAATAAATGCCTTCAGTTGGTAGTGGATGCAGTGATCCTAACATTTATGTGTGCTACACAAAGTACACAAGAATAAGCAGACAGTCAATTTTGGAATTTATTGATCTTTGAGTGGGCTTGCCGAGATGTTATATTGTTTATGGAGAAGATAACTGTTACATTTGATTGTACGCATCTTATGGAAGGCTATCACTAATACAGCTGTGAGAACAATGTCAGTGGTATTATGACAAAACACAGATTGCTTACCTATTGATTTCAATTCCAGGAATGCCAAGGAAAAGCAAGTATTAAAAAAAGTTTTAAATTACTCTGCAATTGCATGAGATATCGAGTCAAGATAATTTGAGAGGATGGACCAGAAAGGGATGTTTATGAACTCGGACAAAAGTATTCAAGTTTTGCATTTCTAGTTGGACTGCTCAAGGGTAGATCATGAGAATAGGTTTCTCTGAACTGTTATAACCAATGGGTTAAATGATAGGAAGATAAGATTAACTCCTGCATAGATGTAAGGCTAGAGGAAGAACGTGAAAGGGTCATCAATTGGCAATTGACTTATTCAATTAACAATCTATGGAGACATAGCCAATGCAATCTTTTAGTTGCTATGGCACAGCAGGTTCATCATTTCCACTCCCAGAAGACCAATATTGCCAATGTTACTATTATTAAAAGGCTGAAAAATCATGTAGTACAGTTTTTTTTTGTGGATCTTCAGAATCATATCTTATCGGAGAATCATGATGACAATGAGAACAAAAGTGGAAGAGCACATTAGAGTGATGCAACACTGCAGGTGATTGTACCAGAATGCCTAATGTATTGACTAAGTATGATGTAGGGCAGGAGGACTCAGTATGGGGAATGAGTTGACTTAACTTGAATGGATGCAAGTGAGCTCAATGTGGAGGCAATTTTTCTCCCGTTCCTCACCTGAAAACCTATTGCAAAAAAAGCGTTTACCTTAATATTTTTCACAGAAGTAGGCGATAATTATAATTTTAAGAATTATTTCTGCAGAAATTAGGCCAGGTGCTAATGCTGCCAAACTAACCTCTATAGAAACTGTATTAGTAAGGATGATATCATTAATCGCATCCGGTGGTGAGCGCTTCATGGTAACGCGATCGTCCATCTCGATTTCGCAACTCATAAATGTGATGATGGAAAGCGACGGTATGTAACGTTATATTCTGCAATTATCAATTATCTCACATCTTTGGCTTTATTAGGCGAATCAGCTGAAGTACCGCTACCAAGCTTGAGAAGTGCGGTAGTTGCTAAAGTCGTTGATTACTGTGAACAATACCGAATTGAAGCCATGAATGACATACCGAGGGTAATTATTTTCAATATTTGTTTTAATATCTGAAATATATTTACATCAGCTTGCATGCACTTGAAGTTAACTCATTTATATGCTGATGAGCCCGGTTTGACTGGTAGCTTGCTTCCTTCATTAATAAATAGGTGACACGAAGTTCTGATTGAAACTCATGTTGTCGGCTGATTGATGATCGAATAAAGAAATCGTGCTGAATATAAAATTGAAGCAGTACAGCCTAAATGAAGTAATAGTTTACACCATTTTGTGTTTAAATAATATCAAGTTATTCTTTTTTCACATCTCATTATAATATTGTGAGTCTTCAATTGATAGCTACTAAGTTAACGATGCAACAATATATAGCCATAAAAGATTTAGCAGCACAGTTTCCCAATTATAGCCAAAGCACTGAGTATCAATTTTTTTCGTACTTATGTTATCATGGTGTTTTTAAGCCTCATTTCCTATCATCTGTTATACTACTTTCCAAGAAATTTCACTTTTTTGTAATGTTGGTTTGTAAACATTTCATGATGCCAGCTTTAGTGTTACTCATCTCACTCTGTAATCTTCACACAGAAACCGCATTTTCTAATTAGTTTTATGCATATTTCAATAGCCAATAAAGCATGGAATAACACTCCGAGATTTGCTACAGCCGTGGTATGCTGATTTTGCTGAAAATCTTGAAAAGGAACTTTTATTTGAACTTATATTGGCTGCTAATTTCCTGGCAAGTTTCGATAATTATATATTTTTTCAAATGCACATCTTTTTTCTCAAAAGCGATTCCTTAAGTTCATTAAAACTGATTGAATTTGAACTACTGTATGCAGCATTTACTTTATTTCGGCATGTCATTTTTTTCTCTTTTTCAGCCTAATATTTTTTGGAATTAAACTTTACCCTAAAAACAATTACCTACAGCCATATGAATATTAATATGGCTAAAAGCAGCTGCATGCATCTTATATTTGACTGACTGTGAATATTTTAAATTACTGGTGTTAATCGTTTACACTTTTAAATTCATAGGATATTCGACCTCTGTTTGAACTTACATGTGCATCAGTCGGGTTGTCAATTATGAATAAAACCCCTGAAGAAGTATGTGCAAAGCTAGGAATTGAACAAAAACTACCTTTAGAAGTTGAGCGGCAGTTACGCGATGAGATTCGGTGGTCAACTGAACCCCCAGTAAGGCCCGCACGGGCCTCAAGCGGAACTAACCAAAAATCCAAGTGATAAATTGTACAACAGATAAATTTGAGTTTTACATAGATGAGAGCATATTTCTAACATGAAGAATGCTTATATTTGCATTTTATTCAATAATTCTGCATTATATCAATTATGTTAAGATGACAGCAGATAACAAAAAAACACTGAAGAAATAATAAGATTTTAAATTTAATAATTTGATGCAGTAATTAAAGCGAATACATTACAGTTAAAGCATATATATATTGAAAAAACTATAGAAGCATACACACATAGAGAGACAATACATTAAAACATTACGTCAGTTTAGTAGTGAAGATTTATGTACACGTTTCAATTGAATAAATCACAAATATGATGCAAAGTACGTGCATGACTAAGAACTGCCATTTGTCATGTTCGTGCCGCTAGTGATGAAGTTTAATAGATCAATGCGAGTCACTACTCCTGCAATAACGCTGATGCACGTGTGTGCTCCGCCGCTGTAACAGCGCTGTTCAGTAACGACTAATGCAAAATGATCCTTATCAAACCAACGAGCTAATTCATACAAAGGGGTGTGCAATCCAACCTAAATAAGAAATGGTATATGTACTGTACCTTTGACTAATATATTAAAGATGCATCGGAGAATCGTACAAATAGGATGTTGACACAATAAATATTTTATTGCTTTAAAGATAGTGCTAATTCCTAATATTGGTTTTAATAATATTTAATATTGTGTACAAGCATAAAAAGTGAATGGCTCAAAGTGTCGTTATTAGCACTAAATTGTATGAATATGAGCGTAGTTAAATTTTTACTTTTTTTATACCTTCTTGAATTGCTTATACATTACACTGGTGCACCCGTCTTCAGCCTTTACTCTATTAGCCACTAATTGAGCAGTTAAATTACCCTCCGTAACAACACCTAAAACTTTGTTGTCGTCACCAACAACTGGGACCATGCTATAACCTTCTCGGGTTAACAATAATACAGCCTCCTTACAGCTAACGGATGGCGTTATTGTCAATGGAGTCTGAAGTGCCAATTCTGATACCTTTTTATTTGCCCACCAGCTAAGTAGTTCATAAAAAATACATATAATAGATAGGCAATTGCATTGTTTTTATACATTTTACATTATTCAATGCTAGGATATAATTACAATACGAGGACCCACCGAGAATCGAACTCGGGCCTGTTCCTTGCGAAGGAACTGTTCTACCACTATACTACGGGCCCATGAAATAAACATGTAATTATGTAAAATATTACATTACTATATATATGATAATTTTTGATATAAATATAATCGGTTCTATGGTTAATATATAAAATTTTCCTTGAGCAAATTAATCCCTAGGGAAATTTTTTTTACAATCATATTGCCATTATAAATTCAATAAACATTACCTGCTGGCCACACTGGTATTAATATGATCGGAATCCACAAGGTCATTTTCATACATCCACTGGTCACTAACAAATTTAGACATATAGTTGCGCACGCTGTCTGGTAAAATTACAACACAGCGTTGGCCAGATTTTAGTAGTCTAGCACACTGAACAGCAGCGTACATTGCCTACATAATGAACACATCAAGCAAAACATAAATTTTCTTCATTGAATATAGAATAATTTATCCATATAAATGTCTCGTTCTTCAATTATACATAGTGAACAAATAGCACTCGTTTTTGCATTATTAAAAAAAGTTAAGAAGGAATGTGATAAAATAATTATGAATATAAATAAATTCATTGATAATGAAATTTTAATATGCAGGAAAACATTCGACACAATACGAAATGTTATAAATTGTTATACGTTACAAATGCATTTATTTGAAGTTTTGGTTTAGCTAGATAAATTATACAGGAAAGGTAGTAAAATGGATATTATATTGCCATTCCCCTCAAATCACTCTTTCTGGCATGTAATTGAAACCTTTTCCAAAATTTTCATGATCATTTGTATTTTAAAATTTCCCAATAAATAATTGAACAAATTGAATTTGAAAAAATCCAATTTACATTCAACGAGTAGAAAAGTGATATTGTGCAATGTACAGATTCAGATATTCGGGAATGATGAATTGATCCAGTGGCCTCAAATGATTAATTTCGTCAACACTCCTCCGAAAAAGTTTAAGAGTTCACTTAAGTTCTACTAGGCTGCAGGAGGTTTAGCTTTTTAAATTATTTTAAAAAAGAAGTCCCAAAAAATAGACCAATCATAAGTATATACTATTACCGATCCACTAGATCCACCACACAATAAACCTTCCTCTCTTATTAATCGTCTACTCATAATGAAGCTATCTCTGTCATTACTTTTGAACCACTTGTCTACCAAGCTGCGGTCAAGCACTTGAGGAATAAAATCATAGCCGATTCCTTCGACCTGTTGCAAAAAAAATTGAATAAAAATTTTAATTAGTAGTATGCGCAAAAATTTTACTGCAGTAACCAAGAGTCTATCTTGCTTGACCAACTAAAAAAACTTGAGAAATAAAAAAATGATTAGTAACGATTGGCCCATAGAAAATTTTTAAGTGTGAAAGACATTTCAACCTGCTCTTAAATTGATCGCCTATGAACTAATACGATCGGTTTAACACACTTTTCTGAAATAGTACCTGGGGGTCCACAGATATAAAACATTTTACTGCAAATTTGCATAATAGTCAGCATGCTAAAAATTATTTAATATTTGTTGTTATCTATAAAATAGATTGTCCATTTTTTACTAATCCACCAATGAAAGAGCAATATTCGTCATTTTGAGTTAGTAACTTGAACCTTTAGTCTAAATGATTTAAAAAAATAATGAACCCTTAAGATTTTTACTTGCCCTGCAGTGATGCAATTATGAGTGCTACAGAACTAAGGAATCTCACCTTGTAACTTTGTAAGCGATCCTTATCATTCAAGGAGTCCGGTTCAGCAAGTATAGATCCCACAGGATCTACTCCAACAACAATTAAATGAGGGATGCGCTCTTTTAACTTTCTTGCAAGTCCAGTGAGAGTACCACCTGTACCAACCCCCAAAACAAGCATGTCCAGCTTTCCATCGCATTGAGTAAGAATTTCTTCGGCAGTCGTGTCATAATGTGCCAATGGATTACTCGGATTCTGAAAATATATACTTATTGAACAAGAGTCACAGAGTAAAAAGTTCTTTTGTTCCTTTGTACTTTAAGCAAAAAGAATTGTGCAAACATAAAATCCTATCAGATTTTGGTGTTCAATGTAATGAGGTGACTTATTTTGGCATTTTCAGGCAATTGTATACCCTGGTATTGATAATATCATACAGAGGGGGGGGGGGGGTGTATTAGGTAGGAAACTTGTCTTGGATAGGTGGAATCTTAATTTAAAATTTGAATATCTATTATTGAATGGATGGAATGCTTGGAAATCTGTAGAATTCGAGTACATTAATTATGGATAATGAATAGAAGCTGATGATTACATCTTTCAAAGCAGAGTAAGGCTGATAAAGTCAAATACAGTATCTAAGCTGCACTCAACAGCAGCATACATATTGTCCACTTTTATTAATTATTAAATGAAAAGATAAAATAAAAAAAAGATTAATCGTAAACATTTCCACAATTTTGTTTATTTACAAAAATGGTAATTTTTGTCAGTAAAATTTATGATAATCAGACAAAGCCTTGTCCGACTAAAAAATGCTAAAGCTAAAATAAGCGAAATTGAGAAATGCTTTCAACTTCAATTTTTATATTTTACCCAACAGAATTTTATTATTTATTCATTATGCAGTGCAACTTTTAGTGGTGGATTCTGGCCACTTGACAATTAAACCTACTAAGTTGAAAATACCAAATATAATCATAATTTTCCCAGGAATTAATTATATTTCATAATTTTATGTACAAGCCATAAAAATATGGAACTCAAGTTCATATTAGGAATAAAGAAATAAATAATATAAAAAACATTAGCAACATTTGGAGTAATGAAAGCATGTACCATTTTCTAGGGCAGTTACAAAATGAAGCATATATTCCATCAATAATTTAAAAATTTTTTAACTTCAAGAAAAAATGAAAATTTCAATAAATTTCTTAAGAACCTCAAAGTAGTTAGTAAAAATACCGCTGAATTAGTCCTGATGCTAATACTTTAGTGAAAAATTTAAAAATGAAAACGTACAGTGTACTGATCCAGTATGTGACTATTTTGAATCTCTTCGTTCAATCTTTTCGCAACGCCGATATGACTTTCTGGACTATCGAACGCAGCTTCTGTAGGTGTTCTAATGATTTCCGCCCCCAGAGCTTTCAGTATGTCAACTTTTTCATTGCTCATTTTTTCTGTTACAAAAAATGGACAAAATTTTTACAATCATCATTTAAATAATAATTTCTTCCTAAGATTCTGTGGCCCACACTAGTCTAAAATATGCACCTATGAATTACATTTCGACAGGATTTCTTTAAAAACTAAAGAATAATTCAAACTTTAGGTAAATAAACCTTACTATCGCATATATTCACGAATTTTGGTGGAAGTGTAGAATAGGCTACTGAAAAATTTCAAACCTTTCAGAAATTATTCTAAAATTTGATCTTTGAAGAAAATAAACTTGCATTAAGGTTAAAAACTTGTTAAAGTACATGTTTGACCTGTTTAATATGCTATCATTAGCAGCTGATTTATTGCTCTTAAAATAGTTCTTTTCTCCAGCTGCCTCTTTTGTAAATTCATTAGGTGGTATATGCACGAGGTAAATTAGAAAAGCCCTATCATTTATCTAAAGCATATAAATGATGTGAAAGGTCATGATTCGAGATGAACGATTGGCTGGCGATGATGTAAATATCCCTGTAATCGAATATCAACCAGCATATAAGAATAATTTAAGCCAATAAAATATGACGGTGATTTCTCAAATCCATAAAAGTTTGGGAGAATAATTTCATGTATAGTTCTATTTAAAACTTTCCACAGCATACATTATTAGAACTTACATTTGTTAAGGCGATATGACTCTGGTAGGCTTTTACTTATGAAAAGAATTAGGTCGAATTTATCTCCACTATGCAAAAATTCCTATGGTCAACATTTGATGAGAGAAATACAGCTGGCTACTTCTACTATAACTATAGTAAAATTATCAGCAAAGATATAGATTGTTCCCAAGATGTGTGCAATCAATAACCATATGAAAAAATTTAGTTTCATTCATGAATAATAACTATGGCAGAATTAAATTTAAGACATACGTCAACTTTTCTATCGGAGATTTTCCGAAATTATTTGAATATAAACATTTTACGTAATACTCGAAAAATGTATAAAAGCTTTAAATTCTCCTATGAAGACGAAACTCGAATTTTGCATATTGAATCAAACATAGTAGACTGACTATAGCAAATTTGCTTTAAGCGAAAAAGCAATAAAGTCATGGAGTGCCAAGTTCGGTTTCAGATATAACGACTTTCGGATATAATTAACCCGGTTGTCCAACAGATCCATTACTATGGTATACAGTTTACAAAGTTTATGGTTTCTTTGTATAAATTTAGAAATATTCCTAGTTGTATATAGTACAATATACATATATATATATATATAATCCTTCTAGTTAGCATACCTGGTAGAGTGATGATACACCTGTAGCCCTTAATAGCTGCTGCCAACGCTAACCCAATCCCAGTATTACCACTTGTGGGTTCAATCAGTGTGTCTCCAGGCTTAATTCGACCAGATATCTCCGCATCTTCTACCATTCTAAGTCCAATACGATCCTTCACTGACCCTCCAGCATTGAAAAACTCGCACTTTGCTAAAATTTCGCACTGAAGTCCTTCTTCTACCCCAATCCTAAGAAAAATATGAATAAAAACTTCAAAATATACATTCAAGGTTAGAACATTTTTACTAGAACAGAAACAAAAATCTTTGGACATTACTTTTACGATACATGGGCAAGTATAAGATAAAAAATGTAAATGTGCATTCACTTTATCAAAGAAGTTTTAAAAAGCATCTGACTGAAGGCAAATTTTTTTTATCAAAGGAAAGAAGTATCTTACGGTAAAAGATTTTCAAAAGACATTTTTGAAATTTGCTAGTGGTTGGGCATCTACAAGATAACTCATTCCATGGATTATCTAGCAATCACATCATTGCACAGGTCTAGAAGAGTAAAGCTGCACGAAGGTATGCCTTTTTTTCAATGATATTATGATTTTCACTTACAATAAAATTATAAAATAGAACTTATTGTTTAATTAAAAAGAGCTACTATCGGTTATAGAAAGTATAAATATTTTTTATTTTAAGTGTAATATGTAGTGTAATTATTATTTGCTTCGAGCAATGAAAAACTTGAAATACCCAGAAAATATTTGAACTCTTCATGTTGAATCAATTTTAACGCTGTAGAAACTTTTAATCAATCAAATTCATTTTTTGTAATATTTGACTCCATATTTGAAGGTATACCAATGTTTTTGTTGTTAACTAAGTACATTCATATGTTCTCATCTAGCCCGAAAAAAAAATCAAGGGCATGCAACAGTAACTTTAGGAGAGAATGAAGTTTTTTATTTAATAAGTACAATAGTTGCACTGATATTATAGTAGATGGGCAAGCTTACTAATTAATCATTCAATTGTTAGTTACGATAATAAGTAGATTTACAAGTACACCATATAGTAGATGGGCAAGCTTACTAATTAATCATTCAATTGTTAGTTACGATAATAAGTAGGTTTACAAGTACACCATTGCGCTTTTCAAGCGCATGGATGCCTGAAAATGCTTACGCAAGATTGACTACTGAATCAATAAGTAAGATCTTTATCGCTCCAAAATAAATAAAATCGAAAAAAATATGCCATGAAAGATTTGCCAATGTTGCGAAATATGAATCATTTTCACTCACTTGTTTATTCGTACCATGGGAGTAGATCCAATTTTTTCTAGAATAGAGTTCATAATCTTTGAATCTTTAACCTCCATACTTTTAAAGGTATGGGGACACGAATCGAGTTCGGTCTTTGCAAGATTCCATGAACACTTTGCTGGTCCGTCTGAGCGGCCATTCCTCGTATAATTATCGTTAGACATCTTTTGTCTTTTTGAGTTGGAATTAGCTTTTTTCTCAATATCGTTTGACTTGCTATGATTATACATAATTAGAGCTTAGGTTCAGCAAGAATCATCGAACTTTCTAGAGAAACAAGTTCAAAGTTGAGGTATTTTACACAGCGGCTTTAAAAACAAATTTTTTAAAGTTGGGTTTTAAAAGATGGTTTTTAAAAAAGGGTTTTAAAAAAACGTTCATCAAATAGAAGTTACTCTATCATTTTCATGCACCCTAAATATCTCTATATTTCGAAAGTTAATAAATTCATTCATTTTCTTCACTGTTCACAAGAAAAGCATATCTGCTACGAATGAAAAAAAAACTGTGTACAGAGAAATTTCTTTCGATTGAAAATCTGTGGGAGAAAAAGATTACTCGAGCTTTCTATTTATAATTTTGATACTTGTAAAATCATATTACAATTTTTCTGTATTTTTTATTGCCAATTGTTCATTTATAAAAATCAAAAAGAAAATTAGTTTGACATCATTTGCAGCATATTTTATTTTAGAACTTTTATAAGGTTTGAAATTATTACCATAAATATTGTCTTATAAATGTTCTTTTTGGAAGCTTAAATAAAAAGCTTAGCTGTCAATAGATCTAGAAAAAATGTGCAATATTTCTCTCTGCTGTGAACTTTACAGAAAAGAAAACTAATTTCTCTTTTGTAATTTCAGATATTTTTTTGGAATAAATTACGTCACATTTTTGCATACAAAATCATTTTTCTTGAAAATCAATTATTACCAGCTTTTATCTAAATCTTTTTCTAAATTTCATTATTTATATTTATGCCATGAAATTATATTTTAAATGAGTAATAATATTAACTTTAGAAATACTTTCATTTTAATTTTTTAATAATCTTTTCAAATCAGTTTTAAATTATAGACATTTTCAATGATTTAGTATCAATTTCAAGTGCTTAATTCAAGAATAGTACAAGTTTTAAATAGTGAATAGGTTTCAAATGATAAATAGTTTACATATTTAGAATGATAAAGGCTAATATTCAAAGTCACATCAATTTAATAATGCATTTTAAGCCTTGAGAAAACAGTAAATTACTAATTTTAATTACTAATCTTTAAGTAGAGTTTTAAATAGTATGTTCATATTTAAATTTTTTTTAGCAAAAGTGAACATCACATTGATTTAGCATGTATTGAATCATCGATTAGTACTTTTAACTTTGGGGGTTAACAAAAGCCTACACCATCTCCAGAGCTGTACAGAAAGTTGTACTCTTTGATCAAATAAAATTGACAAAAAAATGCATCTGTTTTAGAAGTATCCATGTGTAAACTTTGACAGTAGCAAAGAACTGATTTATGGTAATTGATCATACAATTATATTAGTACAGAATGAAAGCTATAAAAAATTTAAACTAATATAGACTTCTTATAAGAAATGTACAATATTTTATTGTACAAGATTTTGAATTTAAAGATGGTTAGATATTACATTCAATTATATGCCTTGTTGTACACATTTTATACATTGTTATTTTTCCAGAATATGATCGGAATAGAAATAACATTTATTTTGCATGTTATTACTGTTGAGGATATTACTTTAAAAGATTGTCATAACAAATTACAAACAGTACAGCAAATTTAGATATTTGTAAACTAGCATGAAATTTGTCATGACAAAAAAGAAGTCAAGATCTTTCTTGTGCAGAGCAAAAACTATTTAGCTCCACCTCTTGATAGAAATAGCTCATAAACTAAATATTTTTATAGAAATAGCATCAAATAAAAATGTAAACAATAAGAATTGTCATCAAATAGCTGTTAAAGCTACAAAATTTATGGGATAGTAAGACAATGATAAAAAGTCAAAGTTATTCAGTATATTTTGAAACCAAAAATATCAATTTTATACAATCAGTAGATTTTAAACAAGTGCAATGTAGTAATTTATCTATTCCTTACATTGAAAATATGTATAATACTTTTGAGAATAAGCTCAACAAACTCATATAATTCATTAAGATATAATACCAAGGCAAACAGTGATAATTTAAAAGTCATTTTTTTGCACTTGCTACAAAAGTGCAAGACAAAAAACTAGTGTACAATGAAACCTGCTGAATTAAACACCTCTTTGTCAAATATTTTTAGTACGCACATTGCATATTAGTGCTAGTGTATCTCTTTAATGTGAACACACTAATCTGCAAAGTGAACACATTAACCTGTAAGGCAAATGCATTGTCATCAGTTGTAGAAAAATCTGCTCAATCTTTATTATAGTCTAGAATAGTTTGATGAATATTTTTGCGCCTGTAGTGTTGTTAGGATTCTTGGGTAAATGTATAGCTAAGTATCATAGTACTTGGAAGCATCGGAATTCAAACCCAAAACCTTAATACTACTAACCAATTTTAGTGCTATGGAACCATCGATTCCCAGGAGGTAGGGCTGTAGGGGTCCTAGTATCTGGGTACAGAGCAGATATCCTGACAATTATTGTGAGTTAGAATATGTTGTTTTGAGATTTCATGCAGAAGTAATTTGAATACTAGGCTTACAGAATTCTTTTTCTGTCTTTCAATACGTTCACTCTCTTAAAGTAAGTGTACAGGCCTCAAGCATTTCCCTGTACCAAAATGAAGGATCTCGATTTTAATGGAAAACTTGATGTGCTAAAAGATATTGATGCTGGCTTATCTTTTTGCCAGATCCGAAAAAAGTATGGTATCAGCATTGCAACACTTGCAAGCATTAAAAATTCTATACCTTCAAAGCTGAAAGTGGCTAAAAGTAATAACCGGAAACAAAATGAGGGTTATTGTTATGATTTGCAAGGAAAAGGAAGAAGTTAAAGGAATAAGAGAGGATAGACCAAGGAAAGTTGACAAAACAACGGAGATGGACCAACAGCAAGAGTAGAAAAGAACAAGAGAAAAGAAGTGCAGCAAGTGCATCAACTTGTGCATTTTCACTAATGAACAAAAATACAAAATGTGAAACAGAATTACTTGTCACTACCTTGGACTCGATAATAAGGTGTATTTCCACTGGTTGAATTATGGTGCACCATAGAAAAATACAGAATGGAACATATAATATAGAACAATATAGAACGTGTGGATCTAAAGAATAATTGTAGTCTTAACAACTTTAACCACTTTTTTAGTATTGTCGTACTTTAATTATTGCAAAAGTGTGAAATACACTATAGAATATATGCACTCCTTCCTGTGTACAGGTCCCACTGGAAATTATCTGTTGATAATCGAACTTTTAAGAACAGGTCTTTACACCTAAATTTTCTAATTCAACAGTACGTATATTAGTCAAATATCATTGAGTTTTCATGATTAAAAGCTCAGCAAGTCATTACTTACTATCCAAATCTTGATTAATTTTGCCTTATTTTTTTCAACATGAACGCATACAAAAAAAGTTAGGCTTAAATGTACAAATTTAATTTGTTCTAATTTTTGTATATCGCTATCAATCTTGCCTTTACTTGAACATAAAATTTTAAAAAATTGTCTCCAGAAAATCAACAGGTTCAAATAAACCAGTCAAGAGAAGCAACATTTTTAAAACGCATCCATAACTGCTGCATCAAGATACATATATTTCATGAAGTTTCTGTCAGCGTCATTTTTAAAAGGAACTAACATATTAGAAAGATTAAAAAGTAACAAATCAATTGAACCATAGGATATGCATGTAATACTTAGACCACTTAAAATCATTTGCTTCAGAACTGATGATTTTTTTAAAAGCTCTGTTGCAAGAAAAAAATACTTTAAAAGAGAGAATAATCAGTTTACCACGCAAATTTAAGTATACATAGTGCCAACCAGCCAAGTCAAAAATGAGCTCCAAAATCGCACTGTTAGAATAATTTTTCCTCGAATAAATCATTGAAATATATTTCAGTAATAGAGGAAGTAAACTGTCAATTTTGACCTTACACGATAGAGCAGTAATGCCTATAATTTATGAGTTAAAAATAATGTGAAGATATGATAATACAGTTATTTTAGTAGTAGCTTTACGTCAATTATCAATATAACGCAATTACAAATGCCAACCTCTGCGCAGCGAGAAATAAGTTGCAAGAAGGCCTGAATGAAGTGAAGCCTAACACGCTAATTGATTTTATGATAGCGCGGCAATGTATAATGAAAGAATTAAAATGATACATCCAAAAGGCAAAAAAGAAGAAATTTGTTGCTCAAATTTGTCCTTACATAAAAATGAAATCCTTCTAAAACCACACAACGTAGAAATCTATTTTACGCCAGTTAATTTGCCTAAGGATTCTTCATAATAATAAAGAACATAACAAACAGCCCTAAGATTTCTTGATGCTTGCAATGGCATCGCTGGCCAACTTAGCCATAGCTTGATCAGTCGCCTTTGGAATATACTGCAAAAAAATTTTTTAGGAAACACTATTAATAAAGTCACCAAGATAATTTACGAGAAAAAAATTCTGGTTCAAAAAAGTTTTAAAGATTAGATGCATACATTTCTCTTATTGAGCTCTACAAAATTTGTGTACAGCTAAGGAATTTGCTGGGATTTCACAGTGTAGAACCAAAACATTTGCGAATTTTGCCAAAGCAACAGATAAAAATTGAAATTTTCTTCAAATTCACGGCAATCAGTCTTGAAAAAAATACATGAATTTAATAATATATCATTTAAATTATAATGACTTTTCCAAATTTCACAGCATTTTGGGTCTCTATATTGCCAAAAATCTCATATCAAAGAGGAAACCTAAATGAAAATTTTAAGGAAGATTTCTTATGTAATGAATCTCAAAGATAGATAGCTGCTGTATAGAAGCGAGAGAGTAGCATTTATTTTTTGTAAAAATTTCAAAATCCAATTACTAGAGATTTCTCCAGAACAATATTCTAGAAACAATTTTTTTGGTTGCACTGCTATGAAATATATGTATGCTCAATAAGTTTGTTTATCACCACACAAAGGATGGAGCTATATATAGTAAATGAAAAAAATCAAAGAACGTTATTATCCGTGAAATCTTTATATATCCGAGTAATTTACTATATCACTATGATGTCCTTTTATCATATGTATTTTAGCGAGTGCTTACATGATATCTACCCCCAGCCGCAGCCGCCAATTCTTTTGCCATACCCGTGCTTACAAACTTATTTTCAGTATCCAACACCACCAAACTAAAAGCAGATAATTCTCTTAATGCCCTTGCAGTTGCCAATACTTCTTCCTTAAGTTCCTCTCTAGTTGGTTTAGGATCATCAGGCAAGCTTTGGCCGTTACTTACAGACAACGGTACATTCGCTCGTCCATCACTGACCATCACAATGACAACCTAGAATCAAAAATTAAACCATAAATTTACGTACATGTAAATTATAAGTGAATCAAATCGCCAAATGTAACCATTTGTACATCATGCTCTTGCTCAATGATAGTTTTCCAATATGCAAATATTAAAAAATTCAAATGGTGTAAAAATCTAGGCATCGATTTTTTTAAATATCTCATATATATAACTGGAGTTCAACTCAAAACCAAATTACATACTCAATAATATTTCTCGATTCTCGATACAATCATTCTACCCGAAAATCTTAAGCTGAGCTTGGTACAACGTGACTTCTCGGTTCATTCGTTATAAAAAAAAGTTTCATTAAAAGCGAATACATTGAGATGCAACTTACAAAATGCGAGCATTAAGAAATCAAATTAAAAGTCGTTAATATACATTACCTTCCCAACATCCTGAGATTTGATCGCATTCAATCCAGTTCGTACAGCTACATTAATGGCATGTGCTAGGGGGGAACCACCCCCGCAAGGCATAGTTTCCAGTCTATTTTTTGCCATAGCGATGGAACTAGAGGGGGGCAAAAGAACTTCAGCCCGCTCACCCTATGGAAATATTAAATTAGCATAATATTTTACATTTTATTTTAAGGAAAAAGAACTGAAAAGAGTAGAAGTATGAAACTATAAATGTTTTCACCTTAATGCTTTTCAACATCCTACGAAATAATTTCGATTTGTATCAAACATATGGATCTTAATGATAGGCAGCCACAATTTGAATAAAGTTAAGGGAATACTTTGAAATTCAAACAATTTGTTAGAAAAGATGATTTTTCTCGTGGTAAATTCCTTTGCACCCCTTTATCAGGGGTAAGTAGGCTACAACCATCAAAATAATTATCCTTTAAAACACACTGGTATATCTGAACCACTGTAACAGCTCTACCGTATAACGAAATAGAGCATTAAATGGCTATAATCTTTAAGCTAAAAAGCCGAAGTTTTTATTTCAGAATAGCAGGAAAATATATTCGGCATTTATGGCATTATACAATAAATTTTTTTAGAATGATGCCCCCCCAATCATTAAAAAATACTTTAGCTTTCGTATTTAATCCAATTCGCTCTAAATCATCTATGTGAAGACAAATTAACAAACCGACAAGTTTGGTGGTATCATCTATTAAAACCGATAGAAAATCTACTCAATTTTGTATACTATTACAAAAGAATAATTTATATTAACATTCTCATTCATAACTTGAAATCATGCTGTCACCGAACGCATGCAGACTTCTTAAGAAATCTTAAAAGAATAACTATTAAAATTTTCAATCAAATGAAAAATGACATTACCAAATAAATGCTGAAATTTCAAGGAATCTTGAGGAGAGTGCATTTAGCTGGCTAATTGCAATAACCTTGCAAACATCAACAAAATAGGCCTTATATACTACAATAAACTTTGGGCATGACAAATTTGCTTTAATAAATATTCACTTATATCAAAAACTCAAAAAGATCTAGGTTATTTTTTTTGCTATAGATTATTGGATATAATGAATAATCTGAGTTGCCCCGACAAGTTCATTTTATCCGAAGTTTTTGATATGCATTTGTAAAGAAATAGGGGAAATATATGATACACTATATGTCAACAGTAAAAAAAACTTACCTGGAAAGGTATAAGGCAAACTTTATCTCTACTTTTATAAGCCTCCGACAGCAGAGACATAGCAGCACCTTTAGCCGCATTCATTCGATTTAAGGCCATACTACCGCTCGCGTCTACACAGAATATAATCAATGATCCTGCCTTTCGAGCCATTCGTTTTGTCCTCAAGTCACTCTGCTCCACAAACACCGTGCGGTTCCTCTGTCGCTCATCAGTTGATTCTGCAGCGCGGAGACGTCGACTTCGTTGATAAGGAGCTGCTGCTCGAAGGGTTGCATCTAATGCAAGTTTGCCAGTCTAGAAAAATACAAAGATTGATGAATAGTGGATATTCTGCAAATCGATGATCTGTGGTAAAATATATTCAATTTTTATGACTCTAAACTCCATCGACCATTGTTTGTCAGTGTACATTAACACTTCTAATCCAATTGAGCATTTTTGGGGTAACAGATGGCATTAGTTTATGAAAAATTAACTTTAAGTATATGCAGTTAATATTCTATGAATCGATGATTCACTAAATGACATATCCTATTATCTGATTATTTTGCCACTAAACCCACTCCGTTCATTAGTAAATCTCTATTTCTACTGATAGTTTCTGGAGCAAATAATGATATCAGTTTATGCAATATTAACTGTATGTGCATATTCTCTGCACACTTCGCAATGAGATAATCACAGCGCTGAGTTTAATTTGAACTAAATAGTGCTTTGGAGATCATTACAAGGATAATAATTTTAAAATAAGCCTCAATACTATTTCAATAATGAATATTATAAATGCTTGAACATGATCCGGATTAGTTTAAAAGAGCTATTTTCAAATTTTCATTCTTTTCCATTTTCTTTCATAGGCACACATATATTACTCTCCAAAAACCTCCATGCTAAAACAAAAATTTATGAACCAAATTATATCATATATAATACTTCAATTTCTTACTTTTCCACGAGGAATCATAGGCTTTATATAGCGTCCTCGTTCCTGGTTAAATATCATTCCTCGCTTTCCCGATCTACCGGATAAGCTTTTTTTGCCGAAATCCAGCAATTCTGGGTCAATGGGGGACGAATCGGCTGCAAACATGAATTCTTGAGGTACTGAGGGGGCCTCATCCTCGTCAGGTTGATTTTCCGGGTCTGGTTCAGGAGGCTCGTCTCTTTCTTCCTTTTCCTCATCAGCATCATCATCTTGTCCATCATCCATCTCTGGTTCTTGATTATCAGGATTACTTTGAGACTAAGAAATAAAGGCATAGCATTCATTTCTCTATACAAAATTCAAACTTATAAATTTATGAACTTCATTCGCATAATATACTGGTCCGGCTGATTTCAGCATTGCAGTTGGTAGTTTGCTCAAACTAGCCTTATCCTAACCAATCACACCTTACAAATACTTAAACCAATTGTATTTGTATTAAATTTTGATCATTCGGATTGTAAATTCGATAAGTTCCAATATCATAGCCTGATGCGTAGTCAAGCATGTATTCCTCTCAGCTATTTGGACCAAGTTTCCATGATTGTTCACCTTTGGACATATGAACAAAAGTCTCACAACCAAATGGTCTCAAGTGTCGATATAAAGGCATAATTCTATTCCAAGTACGAAAAGGAGAACAAAATGCATAAGCAGCTTTTGTTGGGCAATAATTCGAAGTAGAAGTAGAAAAACTTTAAGTTTCCATCCATGGATTCTTGGATAAGGAAGAATCTTTCGTGTAGTACAGTTTGTGCTATATTGCCAAGAATGCCAAGGGTCCTTTCTGCCACCTCATTTTGCTGTTTTGAATAAGGGGCCGATATTTTCTACCAATGATCAAAATATTTCAAGCAATCTTTCACTTGATTTCGCAGAATTTTTCTGGCATTATCTATTTGTACACATTTAATATGAAGACTTTTTAAGGACAGATCATTTCTGTATTGTTTGAAAACATCAACTGCTTCAGACTTCTGTTCTAGTGGATATGCTTTTTGCATATGAGCCACATTATCTGTAAAAAGCAATTGCAAAATTTTCTTTGCCTAGAGAATTTGGCATAATCTTCCCAGCTGAGTCTCTATATACCAGTTCCAGCCATTAAGAAGCATGACTTTTTGCCATTTTGGGGTGAAAGAAATGTTTATTTTTGCCCATCAGACACGAGGGACAAGGATGAAGAGACTCCGATTTGAAATACATCATGTAAAACTTTAAGATATTGCATGTTTATTTAGAATCGATCAGCGCTCAGATTTTACACAGTAGAACTCAAAATTGGTATGCATAACCAGCAAAGTACCAGATAAGTATTATCCAAGATAATTTAAAGTTAAAAAATAAATAATGCAGCAAAACTTAATGCACAAAGGATTCTAAATAGCCGACATTAGCACGTTTTGACCAATGCTTTTGCTAAATATCCTGATAGAGCATGCCTTCAAAACTATCTTTTTTAATATGCTCACATTTTGTTGGCACTAATGATTTCAACTTATAATTATCAGAAAAACTGCGTTGATTTTGCAAATCAAAATAATGCATCCAAGAACCACACCATTCGATAGTCTCAATCGAATATTCAATAGCAAAACAAAAATTAAGTAGTAGAGAACTATTTAGCAGAGATAACAATATAAAAGGTCTAACACAGTTTATATTCACAAAGGTAAAATAATCAAATTCAAAAACCAAAAAAAATTATTTTTCCGAATTTCTAGTTACCTGAGGAGGGGGTGGAGGGGGAGGGGGCCTTTCCATCATTTCATCTTGAGGCTATGCAAAAAATGTAAAAAAGGTGTACAAATTATACTCAAAACTGCAATAGAAAATATGTAAGCATATTAGAAAAAGAAAAAATAAGCGATAATTTTTTCAAAAAACATCAATGGCTTTGAAAAATTTACATTAATTGTATCTTCTCTACATGAGTCTATTTAGAGAAGAAATAAAAAAGCAAAAAAGTTTGAGGCAAGAAATAAGTAGCAAAAAACTGGCCGATTATGCTTTTTATCAGCTTAAAAATATATATTAGATAGAAAATTTTCTTTGAAGTGTGCATTTTAAAAGATCTTCTAAATACATATAAATGCATACAATACCTGTTGGAAGAATTTTGCTCGTGGAGCGATAGCTAATTTTACAGCCAACCTAAATTAACAAAAAAAATAACAGAAAAAAAATAATTCTGCATTTTAAAAATACTTCCAAATTTGTACTATGCAACTAGAGGGAACAAGCATACTCTTCATCATGCATGCTGTATCAAGCCTCCCATAATCTTAACTTCATTATAATTTAACAAACAATCCATAAGCGCAAGAAGTCAATGCATTTAATTTAATATATTTCAATTCATATAATTTGGAAGACTAAAAAATTGATTGCAGCATAGCAAGGGAAATCTGAGCGAAGTGAGGGCAGACATGCATTACCTTCCCCTATATGTTTCTAGCAGAATAATCGAAACGTCATCAGTTGGAATATACAAGATATTTTATTCTATTATGACAAGTCTGTATTGTAAAAAAGGTGCAAGTAGTTTCATCATTGAGTTTGAACCAAACGATGGCCCTATTGATGCAAATAGAACATAGTGTTCTAATTGAAGAAAACAGAATAAATTTGTTTTTTAAACGCTCACAAGTAATCTTATCATCGGGTCTGACCAAAAACCGGCTTTCTTGATACGAATTTAACAATGTGGTGCTCTAGTCAAGCATAAAAACAGATGACGTTCTAATCGAATAGGAACATATGTGGATGTTTTCTAATCAAAGAAAAGAACAGGTTGCTGAGTCTGAGGTTATATGATATATTGACTTTTTGAAAATTGATGGGACATCAATTGAACTAGGGTACAAACTCACTTTAAATCGTTACTAGACACCCTCCTGTCTTCCAGCGCAGCACTCGCTTTTGCCACTTCGGCAGCAAATATTTCCGCCCTTTGACCTTGACACCCCGCTCTATCTGCCTCTTCACAAAGATACTTGACCTGTTCATCGGATATTTTGCAGTCAGTGCGTAAAAACTCGCGTGCAAATATAATACGAGTTCGAACTGCATCTTCCTCTTCTTCTATAGCCTTAATCTGTTCATCAGAAATTCTGCCCCAATCAAGTACTTCCTGGACCGCTTCAGTGCGCTGGTCTAGAGTTAAAGGAGTAGCATCCATGCTCAAACTAAAAAGTAAACAATTTATAAATTTAAATCTAATATAAATAGATGCAAATTTAGCAGCTTCTGCATAGCATTATAGCCCTATTCAATTTTTTAAACAACTTCGATGAGATTGCTACATTTTAGTCAACTTAATCCTCTGTGGCACTATAGTTGCAATCTGTATTGGTATGATTTTGAATAGATAAACATATGAATCAACAATAAGTAAATCAAAGAATAAGATTAATTTCACTCTAACATGACTATAGTTTAAAATGTGATTTATCAATATATAATATTACTATAAAGGCCTTGATCAATCTGTCATTCACAATTAGATTCAAATTTTAATCTTTTCAAAATGCACAACAATGAGTTAAAGCAATGTGTGTCCTTAAAAAACAAACGATACATACAAAAAATTGTGTTCAGAAACATCTCAATATAAGGAAGAAGTACTCTGCATCAGAATTAAAAAACTATACATCATGCAACAAATGTACATGAAACATATATTCATTTACTAATTTGAACGACAACAACTATTTAATTCTGGCAAATACTTAAGTTCCTAGCAAAAAAAGATCTGAATGTTAAAAATGCGCATTGGTGACTTTTCAGCTTGTAATTAATTCATCTTTATAGAAAGGTCGAATTTATGAATAATTCCTGAAAGGTCAAAATGATTTAAAGTAATTTAGAAGCATACTCTACATTTTCTGATGTAAGCATTATTTATATGCAAAAATTAAATAAACAAATACCATTTTAAACGTATTTTCTCCCATAAAAAGATCGCCCACAATTTTGAAAGGTTAAAATTTTAATGAGTGATTCATAGAGTTGACATTTTATAAACTGATACTGTTGGTCACACAAAATAATCAGTTAATCGAATATATATATATATATCAAATTAGAGACATCATTATGTATCAGCAAACAATGTTGGTGGAGTAATAAAGCTATCAAATAATAGAAAACATCGTGAACCACCAAATTAAGAATAATTAGCTGCACTACACCTTATAGCCAAACGATCTAATAGAGTATCCCGCAATTCAGCATCTTCAGGGTTAAATGTTGCAATTAGGAGTGGCTTACAAGGAAATTGTACGCTCATCCCTTCTCTCTCTACATTCACCCAGCCATTACTAACCACACTGAGCAGAATATTTGCAAGTTCCGTGTCAAGCAAGTTGATGTCATCAATGTATAGAATTCCTAAAATATAATGGTAAAGAGTAAGCCACTAAATAATTTTAGAACTTTTATAATTCATTCAGAAATTTGCACTATCTCAAAAAACAAATGCAGCATGAACTGAAAAGTAACCAAGCAATACTTTAGAATATGAAAATTTTCTTCAAGTAGTGATTAATTAATTATTCCTAACTACATCCTTTTTGGGTTAAAATGCTTATTTTAACGTAGTGGCTTATAATAAACCTTGCCAGAACATTGACATTCATTTCTACTTATCATAATGAGCTTCATAAAAGAGAAAAGAAATTTTTCAATACATGCATAGGTTCTGTCGTATAAAAATAATAAGCTTACAAATGCAAATTCATATTTGATATGAAAAAGAAGTAATTAATAAAGTGCCCAATATAATATGAATTAAGTTATTTCCTCTAAGCAGTAGGCTATGAAAAAAAATACCATTCGTCAATCAGAATGAGCAATCTCAACAGTAGTATATGCAGAGCAGTTCATAAGCAATTTTGAACATATTTATGAAAATAAATAGTTTTAAATTTCACCATCCCTGCAAACTTTAAGACATATAAAGGTAGAAATTTAGATGAGAGATAAAACAAACTATTTGTTGATTTTTCATGACAGATTTGATGTTACTGTGCCTCCTGCAGCATTAAAAAATTATTAATGCTTACCGCGGTGCGCCTTAGCTAAAAGTCCTGGCATAAAAACGGTCTTGCCCAATCGTACGGATTCTTCAACATCTACTGATCCTAATAAACGATCTTCCATAACGTTGAGCGGAACCTGAACGAATGGTGCTTGAATGATTTCTCGCTCCAAATCATCCAATGTTTTTCCTTCTTTTTCAAGCATACTAGCAGTAAAGCTGTCCAACTTCATTAAAAGAGAGATATAATGAAAAGCTTCAATGTCTAAATATCAAAAATAATATACGAATCAAGAAGATAGTAACAAAATCCATCAACATAGACAAGAATATATTGAATTTATGAAATTTGCTGTTTCTGTGCATTAGATAATTTTTAGTAATTATGCTCTGAATCTCACACCTGATCTGGCTTTTCAGGGTCCAAGTTATATGGATTATTCTTTATGCGCTCAATCGGAGGTAACAAACGATGTAGGGCACGAGCGAGGACAGATTTTGCAGTACCGCGACGACCACTAATTATAACGCCACCCATCGTAGGATTCACAGCCGTCAGTAATAGAGCTGTCTTGATATTCTCATTTCCAACAATCATGGTCATCGGAAATGGGCGATCTTTGAAACGGGCTGATACTCTCTGAGGCGAATTTCGATATTCTTCTTCTCTTTTCATCTGCTCTTTTGCGGCTTGTGCACGGTCAGTTTCAGATGTCGCCATTATTAAGTTGGATGACCGGCGATTGCTTTTCAATGAATTGCCTGCTTTGGGAACCCATTTAGAAGCATTCTAAAAAGCAAATTTAAAGGCATATTTTAGCAAAAATGAGAGTAGTAGGGCACGGAAGTCTTATTACCAGGCCGAAACCTTCACTGAAATTTTGAAATATGAGTGTACAAGCAACTAGAGATGCGATTCCAATCCATGACAACCGGCAACGAGTTAAGAACATCCTTTAAATTTTCAGACTAATTCAAAGCTGTAGCATTCTTTGGCATGGTTGCAATGTTAAAATAGCGTATTGCGCTAGCTATGCATGTTGTCCTGATTTTGATGGATTTCCTACGTTCAAGTTAGACTATATGTTTTCGGCACAAATATCGGCATTCAGCGAAGAAATCATATAATCGGCATAAAATGCATTCTGTCTTTTTCTGATAATATTAGACGAAGCGGCAACTAATCACCGCAAATTACTAACTGATCCTGACAAATTGAAGGCACCTAGCATCAACCCAGCCAATGTAACTTCCAAATCCATTTAAATGCGCAATAAATACTGCTCTCGAAATCAGTTGTTCATGGCTAAAATGTGATGAAACGAAGAGTTTTGAGGCCACATAAGTTATATATTGAAAGTTATAAAGCTAAATGAAAAATTGCAAGTCGATTGTGGCAAATACGATCACCAATTGTGAGAAATATGTCACGAGCTGAAAAATTAAACGTATTGATGGAGAAAGACCAGAACTAACCAGGCAAAAATATGCACAAAACAAGGACAAAATTCTCAATCTTCACAATGAATTCAAGCACAAAACAAAAAGAGCTAACAGAAAATGTAAAATTAAATATTATTGTTTCCGCCACTGAAGCGGAAACAACATGATACAAAATAAACTGCACGCATTAAGTCAAATAATGCAACATCCAGACTACTAGTATTACTACTAACAATGTAATACTAATTATGAATAATTACTATGAAAATAAAACATACAACAATGTATTTGTCCCGGTACTGGGAGAATTGGGAACTGTCACTTGATTCTGACCCATGCGACTACATATGCTTAAGTCCTAACATAATACAATCACCAATTGTGAGAAATACAATCACCAACTGTGACAAACTTTTAATTGTAATAAAATGGCATTCAAACTTGTATTTTTAGTGTTTACTAAATTTTGGATTAAACATGGTTTAAAACCACAAAACTAATGTAAAAAATGCTAAGAGAAGAGTTTGAAAGTGTAGATATGATAGGAGAAAAAGATATACAATGAAAAAACAGAGGTGTAACCTAAACAATTTGAGGTGTTCAAAGTATCAAGAGTTTTTCTTTTAAAAGTATAAAAATTCCAGATTAAATTGTAAGGTAAGCAAAATGATTGAGTGAGATGATAAATCAAGGAAAGGATCTGAGGATAAGTATCATAAAGGAAGCATATCAAGAAAGGTTTATTTTAAGAAATATGTCAAAAGTTGTTGAGGGAAACAAAGATTCCATTCAAAAAAGAAGGACAACAGGACATTAAAATATAGTTGAACAGAAGATCTGGAAAAAAAACTAGTATGCTGAGAATATAGATTACAAAGGGATCAAATGAACAGCTTCCAGGTGGTCAACAAGTTTTGAAAAGTTCTTAGCAGAGAGATTGTTGTTGTGATCATGAAATTATTAGGAATTAACTCAATGGTTAAATTTGTGTTATAGCTATGGAATTCTGTTCTATGGCGAGTCATTGTTTTGCATATTGGAATTCTGAGTTTATGGCAAGTCATTGCTGGATTTTGATGATGGGCTAAGTTTGGGATCTGTGTGTTGCTATGAAGTATCTTTTACTTCTAGCAACACAAATTATGTTTGTGTAAATATACTCTCTTTGTTTAAGTTATGAGTTTTGTTTGATGCACATTCATAACAGAAATCAGCATTATTAATACTTCTGTTACATTGCTAATATTTCAAAAATTGGAACTCAACATATTACCATTGGTTTTAAATATGTTACAATTGGTTGCTAATTTATCCTGATTGGTTGTCAACTTATCCCGATTGGTTGTCTTCTTGTCAAAGTCAATAAAGAATAGGTGCAGTTAGTGATATTCATTCAGTTTAATAGGAGTGCATCAAGTTAGTAGTGGTTCATAGAGATTCATATAATATTTCTAAGTGGAATTATTAAAGATAATTAGTTAAACTATATCCAAATCTTACGGGATTCATGCAGAATAAAAAAGCAAAAAATATGAGTTTACAAAATGAGTTTATTGTTTTCAGATATATGTTCCAGATAAAAAGTTTTAGAAATAAAAAACAATATGTTGCATATTATGCTGTAATTTGGAATTTTGTAATACTTTGAATTATCCACATCCTTAAGTTGAAGTAGCATATACACAAATAAATCCAAAAAAATAAAAGATGGGGAACATTTTAGTGAACGAGAGTTACACCTAGAGAACTACTGGCACATGTAACAAATTAAAACTGTTGAGTTTATATCATCAAGAATCCTTAATTATACAATTGAAAAATACAAGTTACATAAAATCATGCTTTCCAGATTATGTAGTAATATAGCAAAGAAGCAATAGTAAGTACAACAGTAAAATAATGCATATGGCTACATGTTTTAGGCATTTACATAAAATTTAAAATAGCTTATAATGTATTTCCTAGAATCTTGCTTACTTTTGTATTTTCCTACTTTCATCACAAAGCCTTTCAATAAAAAGAGTTTGATTATGATCAACACCATCATGGCTTAAACAAATCAAACTGAAAAATTAAGAATCAGTTCTTTCTGAACATGAAATAATGGGCAATCATGATGATGTAGCTGAAAACTTTACACTTATAACTTTCATGATGTTTCAAAAGTAATATTTTTCCATTGTAGCAATATTTTAACATTGAAAAAATAAAAAAAATTGAAATCATAGCTACATACCAGATAAGTTCTAAAAAAAATTATTTTCACTAATTGGACAAGACAGTGCAAAATTTTTTCTTTCACACATTTTGATATCTTTTACAAAAAAAGATAATGGCATGATTAGATATTGGTTCTTGCTTGCTTTACAAATATTTTCAAAGGGCATGCTATCAGTTCAGTTTTAATTTTCAGATAAGAATCTTTTCAAGATAATTGTAGTATATACTACGTAGCCTGAGGATAAGGCTTAGTAATGCCATTGATATTATCTCATAAAAAAGACTAAAAAATGATGAAAAATTTAGAAATAGGATTAAGTGAAGCTAATTAAGAATTATGTTTCATTCAGTATTAGTTTTAGCCTATTTGAAACAATGATTATAGAAAAAGTATGAGAATGTAATTTAAAATAAGTCTACTTTTCAAAAACAATGTAAGTTCTGGTTAGTTAGTTATAATGAACTAATAATCAAAACATTCTGTAAGCACACAAGTTTGCTCTCTACATTTTTTCTAGTTTCTGGTTACTGACAGCAATATTCAGAATGCAGAATTTCAACCAACTGCATTTTTATAAGTTACACTAAGTGTGCAAATTACCATTCAAAGTACTGGAGAATAAAAAACTGATGAATATGATTAAAAATGAAGTGGTAATTTCCATACATATTTTATGCAATACTATAACCATAAAAATACTTTAAAGCCACGTGTTTGCTTAAGTCTGTACTTTTTCAATATTTACCTGGTCATTAAATTTACTCGTACGGACTTTGTAGTGACAACCAAGCTGCAACAAAAAAGTTTGATTTGTCCCACCATAGATGTTGCTTACACTGCATGCCATTTTAACACCAAGATTATAAAAAATTAGAGAAAGCTAGAAATAAGAATTGCAAAAAATTTGTTTTCACTTGTTTTTTAATCTATTTAGTAACTTTTACGACCAGTTTGGAGTTAAAATTTTTAAAAAAAGAAAACTTTTGATAATTCTGTTGCTGTTTTTATGAAGTCAGGTCCAACTTTGCCAATAAATATTACTTGGTGTTGAGATGAAAATGAAAGGATACAAAAATATGATATACTAGTTACACCTTTGTTAGATGATGTAGTTTAGTTGAGGGGGTAATATCCAATGTACAGCAAAAGGCAAACAAACAGTAAAGCAAAAATAAGATGCAATAAAATATGAAAGTTTTTATTAAACTTTGAAGAGTGAATAAAAACACAAGACTGAGAAAATTAATGTCCTGCTAGCTCCTGCAGTATACTCTCTTGAAGTGCCCTTAAAACTGGTTTTCCTGCAAATCTTGTTGCATCATGCTAAATCTTTTTATTTAGCAAGTAAATGCAATAACTTCTATAGGTAGGCTTGTGAATATACTAGTAATCTTTGAAAATTATCTTTGGCAGAAATAAAGCAGAGTAAAGCAAAGTGATTGGTAATAATGCTGAATCAAGCAGATATGTAGTCTTGATGATGATTTTAGAGTAATATCCAACCAGTTGAAACAGAACTTGAAATAGAGTAGAAGATGGTAAAAAAGAGTTTCAAGAAAACATGATTAAAATAGGGTAAATTTTTTGTTGGTTGAAATGGTCACATGACTAGTTGGGAAAATGATCAAAAAGATTTCCAATTAACCATAAGAAAGATGGCACGTGGCAAATTATGATGTAGAACAAATGAATTTGTGAAGGATTATGACAAAGGTGCTGACATAAAGGATTTGGCATCAAGGCGCAATTGGAATAAAAGATGCAATGAGGTAAGAGAAGCAAAAAGTTGAGAAAAGGTATAGACAAATTATAGGCAAACATTGATGAAGATAGTTGAGCAGTCACGTTGTAACAATTTAATGAGATAGCAGGACGGGCAAGTATCCTGACACTTGGCACACAGTTTTCCACAAAACACTATAATTGGGCGTCACCTTTTAGTCAATGCTTTAATACGTATTCTCTAAATGTGCCTGAAATAATGCACTGAAAAAATGCAGTGCATTTTTAACAACTTCTGAAGATAGTAATTATGTTAAATTTTAATGAAATAGCACATGATCAGCTAGAAGTTGATGTTGACAGTAAATCATTATAAAATGGTACCATGAACTTACTTTTAATTATAAACAAAAAATAGTGAAAATATTGAAATTGTTAGTATCTGCAAGATGTAATGTAAAAAGTGCCCATCCAATGTACAATGCACTGAACATTAACACTGATCCACAAATGAGAGGGTAGCTACGGTGATTTCTGCTCCTTGAAATTACCATTTTGTTTGGAGCATGCTTCTAACTCTTATTATATCAAATGCAATTAAATCTCACAACAAATTTCAAGATTTTTTCATATTAGCTGTAGTGTTTTGTAAAGCAGATACTATCAAAAAAATAAAAATACAATTTTTTCTCAAATAAGCACAATTTTAAGTTGCCTGCATATTAACGCTGTAGATATTAACACTGAACAACATCAGTCAAACTGTCAAGATATCTGCCCTGTCCCCAGATAGCAGGATTCCTACAGCCCTACCTCCTGGGAGTTGATGGTTCAACAGTATAAAAATTAGTAAGTAGTATTAAGGTTTTGGGTTTGAATTCCGATGCATCCAAATACTATTATACTTAGGTATACATTCACCCAAGAACCCTAACACAAATTGCAATGTCTATCAACAGCAGCACATACCTTCCTCTGTTTTTGGAATAATTTTTAACTGCTAAATTCTGAACTGCAAATTTGGTTGGCAGGTATCTGAGCATTTAGACTTAAAAACAGTTGCTGGACAGGTGTTAGGAATTAATACCTAAAGGAGTTAGTTCTATTTTTTGGCTGCAGTATAATTTGTCCATGATTTCACTTTGGTTTCATTTTGGTTTCAGTTCAATTTCAGTTTGGTTTCAGTTCGGTTTCAGTTCGGTTTCAGTCCGGTTTCAGTTCGGTTTCAGTCCGGTTTCAGTTTGGTTTCAGTTTTTGTTCTAAGATACTTCAAAGAACTGAACCCTGTTCTTCATACTGCTGTTCTTTGTGTTGCAAAAGTTATCTCACTTTCAGCAAAACATGTAGGTTAATATCAAGTGCTGCGTCTGTTCTTATGTTATTTGTTGTGTTTGTATTTTCCTAACAGTTTTCTTGTATCATTTTTTGTGCTTGTATTTACCTAACAACAGGGTACACCATACATTGCACTTCATTGCCTGGGCAAGTGGATCATCATTTCAAGTACAGTCACCTGCATGAAAAAATTGAAGAACAAGCAGTTTCAGTCAGAAGAGTCCATTAAAAATGAACTTAGCAAACAAATATTCAGCTTACAACTATTGCACTCATAATACTCAACATATTCATTTTGCTCTTTCATGCAATATTGGTTTAAATACCAGTGTGTCCACCAGAGCCATCATTGAGTAGAAATGTCCATATCTAAAGTTAATGTAAAGTTAAGTGTCAAGCATTAATATGTTGAAATACATCATGCAGTTTTACTTCAAAACATATAGTGACCATATTCCTATTAGTTGGACATAAGGATATTCATCAAGTTGTATTTTTTCATTGAATGCAACTTTAGAATAACTATAAGTAATCTAGCTTAATGAATTGACAACATAGACAGGAAAGTTCAATTAACATAATTGATATAGATACAATTTTTTTTACCTAAAGCAGAATATTTTATTAGTGGAAAGTAAGGCATACACTATATTTAGTTCCTAACAGATATACTGCTTGCAATTGCTTTTTATTCAACCAATTCACATTTGAAACCATTAATACAATAGAATGTTGTTAATGTGGCTAGCATATTTAAGATGTAGAACTTTTGTAATTATTAGTATCTGTAAAACATGTGTTAAAAGGATGAAAAAGAAGTTAAAATAAAATGAACAAGGACTAAGTAACAAAAATAAGACAAAACAAGAACTAAGAGACATGCATAGAAAATATTTCAGGTATATGTTGAACTAAATGATTTTGAGAAAAACCAAGTATTATTATTCTGTATTGACTTGCACTCAGAATACAAAGAAAGAACAAAGAACAGTTCTTTGTCAACATGCAAAAGATATAACAGAAATGAGAAAATACTGGCAAAAAATGTTTACAATTACATGCTGTTTTTGCTACTCAAGTAGTCACAGCACATCAGATAAGCTATATGAATTAAGTTGAATTATGTACCACATACGTTTAACTACTACTATACAATACACGGTACTAATTATCAATATTTATCATGAAATATACGACTTGGCATTTCTCTTAATCCTAAAACGGTTTAGACATACTGCTTGGTTCAAATCCACATGACTACATTAGCTCAGGTTTGTTAAGACTTCAAGGATAAAAGTAGAACAGAGTAAGAATTCTGAGATTGTTGAAGTAGAACAGAGTAAGAATTCTG
>JAULBW010000401.1:0-31149 GCA_032358265.1 Vaucheria bursata | reverse complement strand
CTTTTGTATCTTGTTATGTTGATAGAATGTTCTCACTTCTATCAACACAAGTCAGTAAATGTAATGTACATGTTTCACTCTTGTTCATTGTATTTTGCGTTCCTGACAACATACAACAAAAGTTGGTGAACCCCAAAAATGATTGTAGCTCCTTTAGTTGTTTAGGTGGAGGCCAGTTGGAAATACTTTCAGTACGTTTGGGATCCATTTTGACACCACAATTGTTGATCACGTAACCTAAGAATTCCACATGCATGACTGAAAACTTATACTTCTCAAATTTAGCATACAGAGCATTTGCGTGAGCAACGGAGCATGTCTTGGACATGAACAACTTGTGTCTTGCAAGTTTCAGAATATATCAGGATGCTGTCCAGATATCTAATGCAATAAACATCCAGTATATTATAGAACATGTCATTCATCTAACCCTGAAATACTGCAGGGGAATTTGTTAAACTGAAAGGCATCACACGGTATTTGTAGTGGCCAAAACAGCAGCAAAAAGTAGTCTTCCATTAATTGTCTTCCTTTATCCAAACCAAGATGTACATCCTGTGGAAGTCAATTTTCTAAAAGATGTGCACCTGCATGAACTACGTTAGCAGTTCATGAATAAGGGGTAGGAGGGACATGTTCTTCATGGTGACCTTGTTCAACCCTCAGTAATCAATTACCAGACATAGCTCTCTGGACTCCTTTTTCATTAAGAAGATTTGTGCTCCAGCAGGGAAATTGGATAACCAGATGTATCCTTTCTGAAGGTAGTCATCAACATAAGTTCTAAGTACTTCTAACTTGGGAACAGAAAGAGGGTAGATGGGACCCCGTGGTACCATTATGTTGGGCTTTATGTTAATACCCATATCTTATGCATTGTGTTCGAGAAGAACCTCACTGTTCATTTTAGAAAAGACCATTGCATACTCCTTCATTCTTCTTGTAATTTATCAGACTTCCTCCACATCCGGGATCTCAGGATCAGGTACTTTGGCAACGTTATTGAAGATATTAGCAGAAAGTATAGTATATGTATGTGATGATGCTAGAAGGTGTTTGAGGGCTGAGGTTTTACTGGTAATAAAGATATCACCAGATTTGCTTGAGACTTCAGTGATGGCATTGAGGGGTGTAAATGATTTTAATGCACCACAATGTATACTTTGTTTTGGGCATCTCACTTTTAGTTTTAGTTCACTCCAACTAACTTTAGGGTCATAATATTGTAACCAGTCTAAACCTAATACCATTAGACTATGTCTGCATTTAAGTATGTGAAATCAAAAATGAAAGATGCATTGGTTGTATATTAGGGAATCAAATGTGTAGTGTGTGATCTTACTAGACTGAAGGATACTGCCATTGACCACTTCCAGGCTCATGGGCCTCTTCAGTTCATAGCATGGCATACCCATTTTTTCGATAGTTCTACAGATATGATGCTGAGATCCAATCTGCAGTCCACCAATGCTTTTGTTGATATAGGAAGAAGAAGGGTATAGTAGTATGATATAGTACTTATACATGTGTTAATGGTGGAACAAAATTTATGGGGTAAAGTCCAATGTATGGCAGAGGGCAGGCAAACAGCAAATCAAAGAAAAGATTTAATAAAAAATATTATATTTTTATTAAACTTGAGAAAAGTGAACATAAACACTTGACTGAACAAATAAGCACGTCCCCATTAGCTCCTGCGGTATACCCTTTTGAAGTGCCCTTGAAATTGGCTCTCCGGTGAATCATGCTGAATCCTGCTGCATCTTTTACTACATAAATAAATGTTGTAATTTCCATTGTTAAGTTCATGACAGTTCTAGAATTATATAAAGAATTCTAAGATACTGTCTTTGGCAGAAATAAGTGGAGTAAAGCAGAGTAATTGATAGTAAGGCTGATTTAAGCAGTTATAGTTGGATGCCAACTTCTGGAATAGTATCCAGTCAGTTGAAGCAGAGTTTAAAGACAGTAAAGAAGACTTTTTAGGGATCATGATGAAAACTGAATTATTCTTTTGTAGATTGAACTGGTTGTAGAAAATAATCCAAGAAGTTTCCAAGTAACCATAAGAAAGATGACACATGGCAATTTGTGGAGCAGGTACACAAAAGACTATATAAAGGATTGTGGCAAAGGTGTAGACATAACGGGTTTAGCATTTCAGGTGTAAGTAGATAAAAGGGGCAAATAGGTAAAAGGGGCAAAAATTATAGAAGAGGTGTAGGCAAAATATATGCAAACATAGACCAACATTTACAAACACAGTTAAGCAGTTATGCTGTAGCAATTTAAAGAGATAGTAAGACCGGCAAATATCCTAACTGCTTTACACGTCTGTAACCCAGCATCGTTTGGGAGCAAAATCGATGGCCCACAGGGCCTAAGCCCTCCAAAGGATTTGTTCAAAAAATGGCTTAAATTGACTATGTTCAATCGCTCCAGGGTCACATGTAAGCGGTGATAGGAATTTTGGCTCAAGGATCCGCCAGCTAATCTTTTCCTTGGGCACATTTAAATTTTTTTCATTGAGGTTTTTCCTTGACCCTCTCACACTTCTTCTAGCAGGGGGGCTAGCCAGTTTTTTTGCATGTAATGGGGGTCAGTGGATGCTCCTGACAAGGGTTGTTGGAACTACTCTGGCTGTTAGAGCTGTCCCACACCAGTGTCTTCTTGGTTTTCCTTTCAGCTGTACATTCTTGTCATGAAAGGGAGCAAGGAGTAGTATAAGGAGTTGTGATAGGTTGAGTCGCGCCAATTACCATGGCATTGGAATCATGTGGAGTGGTTCTAGCGGAGGCAGAACTACAAGTGAAAAAGGGCTTCAAAGCAGGGACCCATTGTTTGACCACCTGTTGCACCTTTGTTTTTCTGCCAAAGATTCCCTTGTCATTGCTATATCATTCCCGAGAACACTCCAAGAGGCAATTATCCAGATAAATTGCAAGATTGTAATATTTATTGATAGTCTTAGGGCAGTCTTCCTTGTAAGTCTTGTCCATAAGAATATCTAACAAGGACCTATAAAACAGGCTAAAAAGAATGGACTCTGTCCAACCCGTCTCCAGTGCAAGGCATTGAAATTCCGATACCAGGACCAATGCCAAACGATTACCTTGTTTAATTGTAGGGATTTGCCTTTCCACCTCCTGTGCTCTGTAAATATCTCCAAATGCCAACTGAAATGCAGTGGAAAATTGGTCAAGGTCATTGAGAATTGCATGGCCAGTCTCAATGTACGGAGCTATCCACATGAAGGCAGCTCTGCGCAGGAAGGATAAGGCATAAGATATCTTTGCCTTGTCATCTTGGAAATATAATGGCTGCACGTTATAGGAGTTTTATAGCTGTAGTAAGAATCTGCATGCCTTTTTTTGGTCTCCAGAGAAATATTCTGGATCCGACAAACGAGGGTCCTTCGAAGCAATTGTTCGCAGCGTACTATCTTGCAGATCTTCAACCTTAAATTTCAAGGCTGCAATCCTTTTCACCTGCTTCATGATAACTTCCCACATTGAGCTAATCTCTTCTTGCTGTGCCATGAACTGTGCTATGATTGCATCCTCATTTTTCATCGAAAGATTTTGAAAAATTTTTGTCCAAATTTTAGTTCTTGAATCTCTCTTCGCAAACTATCAAGTTTCCTATGGTCAGCAATAACAAAACACAGATGACATGACACAACACAGATGAGATGACACAACACGTTACTATAAGTATTATTTTAAACAGTATTGCAAAGAGTGGTCTTTGCAACCATTACAAATGAAAAAGATTTGTGTTAGTCACAAATCTTTTTGTAAATGAATTGTCAATGATTCGTGATTACTCTGATTTGTCACTCGATATAGAAAGGGGCACGAAGCGATTCCTTACTCCAGCTAGCTGATGCCAAGCAAAAGAATACAGGCTTGGATAAGTTTTGTTCCAATTATTTCCATGTTAGAATCTATTGGAATGAGACAGAGTTTTACAATGCCTTACTTTAGCTGAATGTCCTCATCCACTACACTCATTTCCGTATATAGTACAATATGCTTCGTGTCAGAATTAACTAGCATTAATAGCACAATATTTTGTGTTGAGTTTAATCTTAGCTCTATTGATCTTAGTTTGGATGATTTTCATCTTTTACAAGTAGAATTATTGAAAAACGTTTCATGTTTCTCTTCTGGCACTTTTTCTTGCTACTAAGCTAGAAATTCCTAGAGAGCTGACATCATTGGATATGGTGACTGCTCAATAAGGATTCGAATGACAGTATGCGATTTAAATGTTTTTTTAATTAAAAGTTTAAAATGCACGAAAAATCACGATGGTCTATCATTCGCGTCCTAGCCTACCTTTTCTTCAGTTGCTTCAGTTTTGCATTCATACCTTCTTATTTTCAATTCAATTCGAAAAGTGTTCAGATGCAGTCGCAGTCAGCTAACGTAGCCTCCAATGCACCTCGAATTCCGTTGCCACCAATCATATTATCGAACGAACCAGGGACATGGGCGTATGACACGATGTCAAGGAGAGTGCGAGAAAATATTCTGATGCGCATTTATGAGGCATGACACTAAGCGCTTTATAAAATCATTTTTTTATTATTGATTGAATTGGAGATATTCTTGAATAAATACTACTGATAAGGAACATCTGCCATAGTAATTGTATCGATTACAGTGATAATTTTGGAAATGGATTGTCATTTTATTTTATGGTAGAGTATGGAAGGTAATAAAGTATACAAAACAGTAAATGCTTTCCTTGTGTAGAAAAGGATGCTCATGTATTTTAACTATTTTGAAGCTTTTAGAAAATATTCTGATGTATGACTCTAAATAAAATTTGAACTCATTCTTAGCTGTAAAATCGTCAAATGATGTTCTTGCCTTTTCATGACTATTTAATTATTATCTTTTGTAACATCCCTTTTCTACGCAAGGGCTGAAACGTCAACATTTTCAACTATATTTCGAATTTTTCAGTGATATTATGTTTGAAAGTTCAGCGCAAGAATCGTGAAAAATTTCATAATTATACGTAACTCATTGATTTTATTTTATTTAAATTTTGCCGTTCAAATTATTTACATTAAGGTTTTTTAAATATATAAATGTAGTTCAGCTTCCTTTTAAATCACTGAAATATTTATAAAATCCATTTTTTGTGTGCACCAGTAAAAACAGGTTGCAGCGTTACTCGATATATATGTGCTCATGATGTTTTTAAGATTCATTGGTTGTATTGATGAATCATGAATACTTTTAAAGCTACTATTCTTTTATTTCTTTAAAAATTAAGGATACTATTATATTCTAAGAGAAGTATTTTGAGGATAAAATTTGCTCTATTAGATAAAATACAAAGAATACTAAAAAACATTAAGTTGACAAGACTTCAGCTTAAATCATTCAGTGCACTTCTAATATATGTGACTCTGAAAATGTTTCTAAACCGCACATAAATCTTCCCAATCTAATGAAATTATGTCTAATTGCCCTAAGGGCAATTTTTTGTGCGTAAATATGCGCGTTTGGATTGGTGATCTACCCTCTCCCTGAATTTTTTAGTGTTATGATTTAGGCATATAAAATTTAAATAAATAAACATATTTATATGTTTCAGTTGTATTTTGAAAATTTAAAACTTTTCAAATTTTTCAACCAATTTACCCTTCCGGTTCAATTTATGCAAGTAGAAATATTCTGAAAAGTTATTTTACATACTATCGATGTTTTTTTTGTGCTTAGATTTGAATACGGCCATCATTACTCTAAGGATCTCAAATATCCTTTTGTGGCTGCTTATTTATCGAATTTAATTTTCTCTATGTAAAATCATAATGTATCTAGGAAAATGACATGACAAATCCAAAATTGTCAAATGCAAAAGTTTTATTGGACGAATTAGTTTCCGAACTTGAAAATCCTCAAATTTCATTGATGCGGCCTATTTCTAATGACGGTGGTACCGATGTCGATCTTTGGAATAATATAATAATGAAGCCATACATTGGGATGAACTGGCTTGATGCGCCGTGGCTTTTCGCAGAATTTTACGTGTATCGAAGAGTCATAGAAGCGTTTTCGTTCTTTTCGACAAAGCACGATCCATTTGAGATGCAGAAAAGATTAGGAGTTACATCAGCACTTTTTTCTATGGAAGCAATATCAGCAAGGTTAAATAAAATGGACTTTTCGGTATGCCAAAATAACAATTTATTTAGATAGTTGCATATGTTTCACTTAATGCGGAATAGTTCAGCCTTTTTTACAAGCTGTTGTTAATTTAAGATATCCAAATATTTTTCTGGAATATTCAAAAATATTCTGGATTGCATTGAAAAATTATTTAATATCCTAGAACATTTAATGTTCTAGAATATTTATATTTGAAAATATTCTGTTCGAATATGTACTTGCAAAATAAACATGAATATATATATATATATATTTATGTGCACGTTTATTTTTGAAGTTTGCTCGAATTAATTCAATTAAAGCACAAGTGAGATTAAAATAGCATCAATTCAAATCAAACAAATCGATTAAGTGCAATAAATTTGTTGTTTGAAGTTCTTTTAATATGAACAATAGTTAAAACCAGCAGTGTCAGCATTACCCATGACTTTCAGCATTGCCTAAAAGCAGCAAATCTTTTTGGTATACTTCCTATTCATTATCCATGCACAAACATATATATCAAAACGAATGAAAATTCATAATGATTTATTAAAATTGTAATGCCTCCTCCAGACTCCAATGCAAATATGTATATATATATATATATATATTAGCATTAAGTGATAATCTTAGGCTTTCTTCCTTCATTGGTAGTTACATGTTCTTGATATGCATATATATTTGTATTAAATTGAAATTTGTATAAAACTTATCTGTATCTTTTTAGAGTTATAAATGCATCAATAATATGATATTTATTGAATCTGAATTCAAATTTATGTAGTGCTATTTGAAAGGTAACAGCCTAGAAAAATTATCATACATATATATATATATAAATATATCTTGTTATATATGACTTAGATGGTTGAAGAATGCCTCAAATTGTTTTTATACACTTCTCTTTGGGGAAATCGTATGGATTTAAGCTTGTGGCCAGTGTCGAACGATTCCGTAGCCAAGTAGGTGCCCTTTCATCTTCATAATTTTTTTAATTTGTGTCAATTTTACAAAAAATGGTGGAACTGCAGAGTAGGCCACTATGTTTTTCTGTACTTTGTAAACTTTTTTATAAATTATTCTAAAGTTGTTTTTTTACGTGAAATACCTTATACAGTACACCCAAAAATTTCGTGGCCCGCATATTAAGCCAATAAAAGTCGATGATTTATATTTACTACATTCACGTTGTACTTTTTCCTCTTTAAAGGAATGATACTCGCTCTGATTCTCGCTCAGAAGAGCAATCAGATATGTTTATTAGCATAAAAACCGTCATTTGCTTACAATGATTGGCTATAATTCAACCAATGAAAACATCGAATGATTCCTAAGTTATGCATATTATCTAGGATGCAAATTGGAATTGTGGTAATTTTTTTCGATAGAGGTAATGTTCTATCTGAACAATTCTCAAATACATTTCATTACTATTTTATTAAGAAAGAACTATTATTCCGTAAAGAAATAACAATTTTTTAGTTAGAAAAATTATTGTATATGCAAAGAAATAGTTATTATTCTATCTGAAAGAATAACCAAGAAAGAAATGCAATTTTTAGAATGAATAATTATTTTACATGTACATAGAAAATTACTTTTAAATTCACTTTTTCATATTTTATGTAAGGTTTCTATTAATAAGCTAATAACGTGCATAATTTTTCTGCTTCCAAGTTGAAAATGTGGCAGTTCTTTAGACCGGTATTGTGTTCTATTTGAACAATTTTCACATACATAACAAATTATGTATAATAATCCAGCTATTTTTGTTGGCAGAAGTTCAAAGTTCTGCAAGGTTATTTTCGTTCAAAATGAAATATTTATTATTAAAATTCTGCAAATTACAAAAATACCGAAAAGACAGAAAATGACTGTTGGGAGTATCTTATGGCAGAATTTCTTCATATTTTTAACCTTAATAATTCAGCTTTGGGTTTTTGAGATGTTTTTCTTAGTGGTGGTTCTCAAGTGCAACCTGAGATACATTCATCCGTATCTTTTTTGCAGCTCTAAAACAGATACATTCGCTGAAACTCTATCTGAAGGACAATCCAATTTGCTTGGAAACGATATTGAACGTGTAATATCTATACTAACAAAATCAGAAGGCTTAACGGATGATGCTAAGCGAGTTGATATCATTATAGATAACGCGGGATTTGAAATTTTTTGTGACCTGTGTCTTGCTGATGCACTGGTTCAGTCCGGAGTTGTAGATTTGGTGGTAAGCTTTTCTAATTGCTCTAAACCAATTTTTTGATAAAATTCTCTAAGATGACAAAGATAATATGAAATATTCTGTGAAAAGGTCAGTAAAATTTATAAAATAATTGTTCTTTGAACAATTATTGCAATATAAACTTTGTTATACGTAGTTGATGATAGAGCACAGAGCAGTTATAATTTATTGATATAAGTAAGCAAGTAATAGAGTTCAACATAAGTAATTTTTATGTATGCATGCATTCATGTATGTTGGAAAAAAAGTCCCTGAATCTACATGTTTAAATTATGGCTAGTAAACTGGATTGTATACTATACCAGTCTACTTCAATATTGTCAAAGATTGCACTAACCATTCATTCTATGCTCACGTAGTATCTTTAATTCATTCGCAGCCATTGAAATTGTTCTGAAGAAATCTGAACTTGAAGATACTTTTTGCACGGTTCACAGTCAATATTTCTCTCTCTCATTTTCTTCTCTGTGCATAATTTATTCTGTGAGATTCCTCTAGAAGAAACTTTGAATAATATGGCATTAAGTAGACCTGACTAGCTTTATAGCTCTTTTTTTATTGTTTGTCTTATAAATAAAATTGGGGGTGATTTAGAGCGCTTCATTTGCTTGGTTACCTTGCTAGAAATTTGAAATTTTTGAAAAATGCTCATGTTAGGAAATATTTACTAATTAGCATATGCTTCGGGACAATATTATGGTTTGCCTCTTTGGAATGTATAGAATAGATCACTTGAAATTTTTTAAGAACAATGAATATATCACTTATGGAGGTGGATTTGAAAGGATAAATAAACATATGCGTCGATAATATTTCAGCTCATAATGAATTATTTTCGTGCAAATGTGTAAAGTTTCAGAATAATTTCTGAAGGGTTGAAAAAGCTAAATGAAATTGCCGGCCTTTTCTGCAATTTCATCGTTCTGTGATGCATAAAATGGCTATTATTTCGATTATTCATAGAAAAATTTATTTATCTTTGTAAACATATTATTTTTCTGCATTAATTTTTCGACTTCTATGTAAATTCTTAATATACGTCATAGCCAGAGAGTAGCTGAACTCTGTTGAAGCGTCATCAGCAAATAGAAATAGATTATTTAAAATTGTATTTTTAATTTGTCTTTTATATTTTTCATAGTATAACGCATTATCATAGTTGAATTGTGCCAAAACTTTATCAGCCAATAGAAATGGATTAATTTATTTGGCTTTAAGAATTTTTTATTATTCTTTATTGATTGCCAGGTGATTCATTTGAAAGGACACCCTACATTTGTGTCAGATGCTCTGTCAAAGGATATGCTCTGGATGATTCAGTATTTTTGTGATATTGATAAACAAACATACCCAAATCTTAAAGCTCTAGGAGATCGGTGGAAAATGCATATAGACGCACATAAGTGGATTTTAAAGGATGATTTATTTTGGGCCCAGCCTAGTCCTTTTTGGGAGGTACTCTTTTACATATAGCTTTAAGCTTGAAAGGATTTTCAGTATTGATTTGAAGCAGTCTTTTTATGAATGCACTCTTTTTTATATAGCTCTAATGGATTTTCACGTTTTATAAAAAGTCGTCCTATTTTGGAGGAGCTCTTTTAGATAACCTGAACCTTTAAAGGATTTTCATATTCCATTTACTGGATATGTTAGTTAGTGTCAAAAATAGTCACCTTAATTAAGTTAGGTATCGACTGGCGATATAAGTTTAGAGAGGTATACGCTATAGAGTATTCATTTAGAAGTTTTTCAATTCAAGTAGAGTAATCCCTCAATAAGTGCTATTTATTTATGTTGCTTTTGAAAATACTGCCCTAATTGAGATGCTGCTTACCAGTTCGCATACTGTTTTGCACAAGTTGTTTGAAGATAACAATCAACTCATGGCAAAAAAACTGTGATATATGGATTTTCCGACTTTATCTAAAATTTAGTATCAAAATGAAAATTGGGTTAATTTGAAAAATTTGTTGCTTGCTCTAATCGAGGGATTACCATATGAATATTGAATATTAGATGTCAAATTGCATGATCATCTTTTCTGATATGGCACAAATAGAGGAGGGTTGCATCTCGATTATAGAGCTATTTTTACTAAAATTTCCTATGGTGCTAAATCGTTAGAACTAGCTAGTTTTAATTTTCGATCCTTTAAAATTTAAAGAAAATTTAGCTATTTATCCTAAGTTTTCAAATATTTCAACTATGGCTAGCTAGCTATCTTATTTTGTGATATTTTTCAAAATGTAGAGAAGTAACTGAATGCAAGTATATTTGAATGATTGCAACATACATACAGTTATGGGGGATTCGAAGTTAGAGGAGGCATCAAAGGTCAAGTGAAGCCAAATTTTGGTCGCTTAATATCAGCTCCACCTATATAATTACAGCTTGCTAAAATTTCAAAGGAAAGATGATGTGCACATATATAGCTAGCTAAGTTTTGGGGGAGCAAGAAAGGTGCCTCTAAAGCTAGCTAGATTTCAAAAGCAATATGTTTGGATGTAGCTGTAGTTGGCTATTTTCTAAGTTCATATATTATTTCACAAGTATAGAACGCTGTAATTGTTTAGCCCATACATTTCTTACAGATAAATTTAGCTAGCTAATAGCTTCCGTATTTTTTTGATTTTACGTATAGATGCCAAACAGAATTAGAGAGGAATTAAGAAGTAGTAGCATGATTTTTGTAAAAGGAGATGCTAACTACAGACGATTATTGGGGGATAGAAAATGGCCATTGGATACATTATTTAGTGATATTGCTTCGTACTGGCCAGCGCCAGTGTGTGCATTGCGAACGCTGAAAGCCGAGCTTGGGTAATACATATTCATACATTTTTACTTGCCTTCGTACATAGAGGCATAAATTTTGACTGTTTCTATACCTTTGAATACTGAGACATATGCCTTCATTTTATGGATACAACATAATAAAAAAAAATTCATATGCATTGTTTTATTTTGGAAATGTTCTATATCAGCATTGAAAACATATTAATTCATTGATGTATTGAACTCAAAAGCCAATCTATTTTTGTCTATAATATTTAATTTGGTAATAGTAGTACTAAAACTGGATATTAATCATGTTAATGATTTCAGGTTTGAGGTTGAGGAATGCCTTTCATGGTTGCTCATGATATCGATATAAAAACTTTATTAAAAGAATTCTCGAAATTTCGAGAAAAAAGTGATCCTCGGACTGCTTAAAATAATGTACGATGCATCCTTCAAATGTTCCCTTATTTAAGAAATTTATCTTTTTCAACTTCTATTTTGATGCTTAATCTTTAGAATAAATGTATTGAATTTTATATGGAAAGTAACCAACATGGATGTTGGTGTTTTTAAATATAAAAAATCATTCATTTGATATGAGGGTATTTATAGCTCGACTTGGCATAGTATTGCATTTTTGTTCATTGTATGTGAGTAAAAATTTCTCAAAGCAAATTTGTTACATCCGAAGTAGGGTTGCTGTTTATGGTACAAAAAAAAACAAAGAATGAAGTTAAAAACTGATTAAATGAGCACCAAAAAGACTCAATAAATGTTAAGATTACATGAAATATTCTTCTTGTAAATGCTTTGCTATGCACCATAGAGTAAAAGTAATTTTTGTCATTTTTACTGTAGGTGTGGCATGAATCCTACTTTGACAAAACTGGCATCTGAAACTGATGAAGATTGGATGGTAAGCGGAAAATATGGAGTAATTCAAGTTTTCAATCCCAACACCGATCTATGAAAAAATTATATACCAATTTAAAAACTCAAATTTTGGCCAAGTGGCAGGATAAATTTTCATTTTTAAACAATAAAAAAATGTAAAATTCACCTGGAAATTTCATGTTTCTACATCACTGAGATTTCCACTCTATATTGTATTATATGTGTTGAGGCATTTTAAATAGATTAATATCGTTCAAAATAAGCCCAATATGGTTTTTGTCTGATGTGAATTTTTTGTTATCATTATCACCAAAACCAAAGTCATGTTGAAGAATGCATGCATGGTGATTATGTTCTGGTTGTACAAGTAGTTTTAGATTGGCAATTTATTTGGCTGTACTATTAACATGCGCTAATTTGTTCAACGAGCTCTGGGAAATCAAGTAAAGTAAGCTTAAAATTGTGGAATTTCGGCCTAAAAAATGTTCCAAGTAAGAGTAGGGATGGGTATCTTTGTCTAAAAATATTGCCAATTTATTGGTGGAAAAAAACTTACCGTGATGTTATCGTTTGACAAAAAAAGAACAAAAAAGTACTGCAGCTTTCAAGCTGAGCCTAACGATAATGTGCACGAGAATCTGAAAAAAGTTTCAAATATGATGTAACAACTATGATTCCAATGAAAATACTTGTAGAAAGTGTCACCGCATGCGTAAATTTTGATTTTCATGCATATTCTTTTTTGAGATGAATGCATCGCAGAATTGTACATATGGTGGTGTCGGCAATATCTTGACATGATTATGGTTTTTCCAGTACTATACGAAAATGTTTTTGCATCTCCTGACGTAAGAATTATCTAATAATATTCGAATGCTGTTTGATATATGAAAAATTCACTGCTTGATTCAGTTGAGTTTATATGCTGAACTACTTCGTTCAACGGAAGTGCTAAATGTAAGAAATTGTGAATGTTGATTCCTGAAAATTGAACTTTGCAAGAGTAGCTCCATATTAGATGGTGTTCCCTTCATTTAGCCTCTATACAGCAGCACCTGCTTCACTGCACTGTAGTTAACTTTTTGTTCATTTATTAAGCTATGATGTACTTTTATTCAATACCAAAAGGATAAAGGATACTTGTTTAGAGAGCATCTTACAAATTGAGTTTTACTGCTGCACATCATTAACGCACCATTACTAGTCTACTAAGAAACAAAATGACAAAAATTATAGAAGACCTAAAATCTGTCTTAACTTGATTGAGACCCAGTATTTCAGATGCTGCACCATTATTGGCTTAAAACTATCTCTAAATCTTATCTAGCCATTGAGTAGTTGAAAAACATTTCACATCATAAACTTATGTGCATGCATTTTTGGCTGGCACTCCAATCTTCTGTATAGTGCGACATGAACATATTTAAGGTCTTTATTAATATTAGGAATACTTCTCTAGATTCCTATTTAATTCGTGCTGGACACTTTTTGAACTTAACCAAAGAAATTGACTATACAAAAGCAGTATCTCTCTAGTCTGATCTAGATCAGGACTTAGTGCAAACTAATTGAAATACTAGAGAATGATGGTATCATGTTATTTAAGTCAGTCAAAATAACTTTCTTGACATAAAAGTGTTTAAACGGAAAAATAAAATTACCAAATGATTCAAATTTGGCTAGGAATCTGTTGAAAACGTGGAATTTTAACACCATTAACTTATTACCAGCTAAAATTCAATTGTATTAATACTATTTGAAAAAAATCGAGTCCTGTGCCTTTTTCTATGTAAGGTCCTTTCAACATGAAACAAATTTTTTGTATTACATTTATACGGATTTTATATGCCTAAGTTTTAGTGAATATTAAATATTCATAGAAAGTTTTACTGAGAAGTTGAATGAATTTTTATGATAAAAGATATATACATGCATAAATATACCATAACCTACCTAGATATGAGCAATGAAATATAAAATCATGTATGAATAAACTTAGTTCTAGAGATGTGTCAGGAACTAACTTCCTAAAGTATTAATTCTGTTTGTAGCTGCGGTACAAGATTTAAGAAGATATATACAATTTTAAGATTCAAGGAGACTCACACATTTGGAATATTTCTGCTGCATTCTAATGTACCGTACAATGTCATTGGGTTTGTTGAACTGTACCATAGGGCTGCATGTGTTTTTGTTGTGTTGATAGAGTGTCCTCACTTTTATCAATGGGATTTGTAAATGTAATGTTTCTGAACTAATTCTTGTTTATTTTCTCTTTTGCTTTCTTCATTGCATTCCTAATTAGACGTCAGGGAATAGTTTAGGGCTGAGCCCACCTAAAAACTGATAGATTGCTTTGCCACTAAATACCAAGAGCAAGTAATTTATTACTTTTACAAAGAGTAGAAGATAATATTTGTAGAAGCTGCTAATTTACCAGTTGGTTTCTACAGCAAAAGGGTACACTCAATTTGAGATATTAGATAAGGTGTAATATATTGACTGAGTATGAGTTTATTTTGTGCAGTAAAACTAAAATCTGTTTTATGTATAGGCTTTTGAAGAGACAATTTCAGGAGGGTATTAGTCAACCTTTGGTTCAACAAATAAGAGTCAGATCTTCCAGCATTGCCCGACTGTTATAAAAAAGCTATTTAGTATTGGTACTGATAAAAATAGCAGCATCACAAAGCATACAGAAAAGGTCCTGACAGAATTATGTCAGTGTACTTTGTGCCTACTTTTAAGACACACACCAGCATGGTGACTCAAGATATCTATACTTTTGTTAGTACATAATTGAGAGTAAAAGAAAGAAGGTGCAGGTGAAAGACCCAGCAATCAATTTATCATTACCTCAAAAGTCTTGAATTGGATCTATAAGATCTTACAAGTAAATGAGGAGTGCAAGGAACCAATCCTTTGCATTGGATATGGCAATACCACTTAATTAAGTCTGAGAATGAAAATATCTTAAAGCCTGGAGTGTATTGAAATGCAACATATTGTGATTCAAAGAGAGACTTTTAAACATGCTAAATATTGCCCATATTTACACAAAAATTTTTTTTTCTGACAAATGTAGAGAATCCTGTTACAGTCTCATCTCAAACTAAATGAAACTAGCAAAGTCAAAGATGAAAACTGAACTGGCAAAGTGAGACAAAAGAGATACTGAAATACATAAATTATGTTATCAATGCTAGCTAAGATGTCAAGATCATACTTGCATGATTGGAAGTGAGACTATCAATCAAATCATTCTAGAAACCAAATTTTGAATTAATTATCAGAAACTGATTTTATTTGGTATTGGACACAGCAATCTTAAGAAAGGTGCCTTCTTTACAACAGGCTGCATCTTTTCTAAGTAAGTCTTAATATCTTTGATATTACTTTTTCAGAAAAATTGGCCTCAGGTTCACAACTGTTACTAGCAGCAGGATAACCCTTCCATGCTAGTAAAAACACTACTTTTTATACTGTTTTTTTTACACTAGAGATATCTTCAAATTTGTATAATTTTTCCATATTGGCAATGACAATAGGAGGGGGTTAGATATGCATTTGCCAGGAAAAGATCTTTTGCAAGGTGACAGAAGCTACGCATGAAAAGCGTTATGAATCCTTTTCATGGACTGAAGCAATTTCAATCGATAATGACTGAATGTATCATTTTTGCAGTCTTGAATGAATCCAACCACTTCCAAAGTAGCTTTACACTTGGGTAAGTTGTTTTAGTGTTTTCACAATTCAATAACATTAAATCAACTACTTCAAATGATTCAGGACATCTCTTTTTATCTTCAAAGTACTTTGCTGATTTATTAGCTAACTTAATTGTTTCATTAATTGTACCAGTAATATCTTGTAAACTATTAAAATATTCTTCCATGGTATGTGGGAAGGTAGAAATGAGTTTGGTAGACCAACAAAAAGTCAATTCAAATCCATTAGTTGCTTGATATGGAGACATCTTGATTGCCAAATAATATTTTGAATCATAACCGCATTTTGCATAAAGCAAAATTTTAATCAAATTCTTTTTACCATAATCAGAATAAAACATGCAAATAATGTTCATGGTATTGGTTTACTCTTTCAAGTTTATCAGATTGTGGATGACAAGCACTCAAAATACTTTGCAAAATTTTGCATCGTTCTAATAGCTATGACCAGAGTTGTGCCAAATATCATTCCTTGATCAAATACAATATTTTTTGGAAGCTTGTATAACTGAGCAATATGGTTAAGGAACAAATCAGCCAATTTTAGATGATGTTCTTGATTCAGAGCACATGATCAAATGAGTTGTTTTAGCAAACAAGTCAACAATAACATGAATTGAAAGTATACCTTCAACTGTATGAAGATACATAATCATATCCATTGATATAAAGTGTGACTTTTGCTGTGGATGTGCACTCTCTAGTAGTATATTGAAACAAATATATCGTTTGAATGCAGCACTGTTTAATACTGTTCTTATCATGCCGTAACAGAGCAATTTTATACATTTAAACAAGTCAATACAGATTTGCATCAATTTTCATAATCAACAAGTGCAAAACAGTCCTACAAATCATTGATTCAAGTAGAACTAATTTTTTTCACCACACAAAACATGCTGAAATTTAATTAAATTGGAAGCAATACTACAATGAAACGTACTATAATGCAAAATTCCCAATTTTGTACAGAAAACAAATTTGGTAAAAATTTAAATGTGCATGCTGTCTAATTTAATTAATTTATAGTTTTAGGTAACATCCGATCAAATTGGTATCTGTACAATTTGAGGTCATGTTGGCCCAATATTACATGCAACTGCAAATCTTGCTGCACTTACCGCATTTATTTTGGAATATCATCAAATTGCAAAGGTATAAAGGTGCTCTTGTAGTTTTTGGTCTAGTAGTTCATGACGTTTAGGTTTGATTATTTGTATATCATCTATTTGAGATTTTACTAGATTATATCTATTTAACTTTGCTTGAACAACTGAAAAATAAATTTATACCTAATCCAACTGGATAGTGTTTGTTTTTTCTGAACATAAAGTTGGCCCTGTTTAAAAAATTGAAGGATGGTAAATTTTAGACTGTCATCGTGGATTTTATTTTGTCCTATGATAAAAATATCTTGATATTTCATTCTTTCGTTGAATTTAATTTTTTTTAGGTTAACCCCACACATATATCTGTTTTATTCTGTTTTTACAGAGTTAGATGCTTACTTGATTTAAATTTTTTTAGTAACCCTGAACTGTTGCCTTCCTTTACTATTTGTTAGCTACATCATCAGAAAACAAATATACCTTTTAGGCGATTTAAATACTAGACCCAGATTTTAACGCATATCATGTTTTTTGACAGTCAAATTGTGGACAACACCAATTAAGGTAGTAACTAGACAATTTTTTTTGGATAAGTATAGAACTATTCATATCCCCATGAATGCATATTAAGCTTGTTTATAATATGTTCTCTTTAATAAGTTTTTACTTACCAATAAGTTGATGTTTGATTTGCTATTTTATCAATCATTACCTGTTTAATGTAATAGCAACATCTGGACATAGAAATTTACTTCTATGAATTTTCACTTGAAATTGAATCAGTAAATGTGAGGTCTTTGTCTACAATTATCTTAGAATGCAATAATGGTAGCAAAGATTTTCCAACTCAGTAAATCAGTTCGTGTAAATGACCTTTATCAAACAATACAGGCATGTGGGTTACTATCCAGTATCTGGTTGAGGAATCCATCTATAAATTTCTTTGTCATATTTAGTTTTATTGAATATACAGAACAATATTTCTACACTTTGTTGTGAGAAATTGTCAGGAATTAACCCGTGTTGCAGTTTAATCTCTTGCCTTTGGTTGCGGATATTTCTGGGTATTAAGAAATGTGTTCTGCTGAAGAATGTTCTCTTAATAAAAATGCTTTATAGTGATATTTTAGTTTCTAAGTTTGCATTGCATTTATAAAATACTCTTGCTTCTTGCAATACAGATTAAGATTAATACATCTATTTTACATTGTCATTCTCTTATGTTATTCTGTCTTGCCTTTGCGTCTTGAAAGAAATTCTACCAAACTCTTCTCTTTGAGCCATCTTCTGCATGCACAAGTCATCCAGCATATGTTTCCATTTTATTTAGCGGCATGAATTTTAAATCCAAAATTTTCAGCTATGTGTTAAGATGATGCATGAACTTCATTTTTCAATTTAAACCTTCATCCTTGAAAACATACAACTTGATTAGGGAGATTGTTAGGATGAAAAAAGAAAGGTATAGTAATGTAATATATTAATTGTTGTCAGGAATTAACTCATAATACGGTTAATCCCTTATCTTTGTAGTTGTGGATATTCTGACAGTTTGAAATATGTTCTCAAAAAGAATGTTCACTTTTTGAGAACATGATGCTTCAGTTTCTAGTTTAGTGTTGCATTTGAGAAATGATCTCACTTCTCGCAACACAGGTTAAGAATAATATACCTGTTCCAGGCTGTTACTCTTTTGTGTTGTTCTCTTGTGTCCTCACCTCTAGCCTCTGCATCTTGAGAATTGTACCATTATATGGACAATGTGGCTCTGTACAGAAGGTGAAATTTAATGTACTGCAGAGTGCAAACAAACAGCAAAGCAAAAAATATGATTGAATAAAAATACAAAAGTTTTATTTAACTTTAAGAGAGTGAACAAAACACAAGAGTAAACAAATAAACGTGTTCTAGCTCCTGCGGTATATTCTCTTTAAGTGCCCTTGAAACTGGCTCTCTGGTGAAACTTGCTGAATGTTGCTGAATCTTGTATTACGTAAGTACACGCAATAATTTCTACATGTATTCTTGTGACAATTGTAGATTTGTCTAATTCCAAGAAATTGTCTTTGGCAGAAACAAAGTGAAGTAAAGCAGAGTAAAGTGGAGTAATTGATAAAAGGGCCGATTCTAACAGGGTTAAAGCTCTGATGACTATTCTAAAATAATATCCAGTCATTTGAAGCAGAGTTTGAAGTTGGTAAAGAAGAGTTTTGGGGAAGCATGATGGAAATAGAGTCATTCTTTTGTAGATTGAACAGGTTGTAGAAAATAATCCAAGAAGTTTCCAACCATAAGAAAGATTACATGCGGCAATTTGCAGAGTAGGTGTACAAATGACTCCATAAAGGATTGTGGCAAAGGTGTAGACATAAAGGATTTGGCATTTAAGACGCAAATAGATAAAAGGGGCAAAAATTATAGAAATGTTGTAGGCAAAATAAAGGTGTATAAAGCCGAATATTGATGAACATAACTAAGCGGTTATGCCGTAATGATTGAAAGAGATAGCAGGACTGACAAATATCCTGACAAAATCAGACCAGAATAAGTAGATAGAAATAACTCAAATTAGGTGCAATTGTCTATTTCCGATCAATCTTCTAAAAACCAAATTTGACTTCATTGTCTGAAACCGATTTTATTCATTTTGGACCCAGCTATCCGAACATATTCTGATCCATAAAGAATTGCAGCTGGGGGAATATCAAGTAAAGAATAGGATAGCATAGCATGAAGCAATAATCAACTAATGATAGGGAACCAGAGTAACCCAAGGCGAGAAGAGATCCTTTAATCCAAGGAGCATGTGGAATCTCTATGGGATACCAAAAATGAACTGGAGTCCAAATGATTTTAAAAAATTCGTTTTGAATTTTTGGAGCCAAAAATTTGAATTTTAAAAAACTAAAATTTAAATTTCCCGGCTTTTTTTAAAGAATTTTTTTTTCATTTTCTCTCAGCTTAGCTCATTCTTCATTTTCTAGCACTTCGAATTTTAATCCAGATAAACTATGCCTGTGACAGCTTTGAATACAGTTGATATGATAAGAGAAATGAATAAAGAAAACATTGATCCAAGATGTCCACTTCGCGAAAAGCGCTATGTAAAGAAATTGCCTAAAAAGCGACCTCTGGCTCCTCTCCACGATCATTACACCAAGAAGCCGACGACCTTACACGAAAGAAGCAATAGTATAAATCACTGGAGATGACTGATTTATTTGAATATTTTATTGCATTATTGACAATCAGTGAGCACACAGTATAGGTCCTTCACACCTGTATTTTTAATACATATTTGAACTTTTATCTCGTCCTCTGTTTTTGTTTTGAAAAGGTGTTGAATTTTTATATTAATCGCCTAAGTGATTCAAATCCATTTGGGAAAAATTCCTTATTAAGCTGCCATTTAGATTTATTTGATTTTTGATGAAGTTGCATGTTTGATATAATTTCAAGTGAATCCTCGGACTCTCTGAATTTTTCGTTCAACATTTCTACAGATATTTCAACACTTTTATTAAACAGTCGATATCTTACCTTTAAATGGTTCGGAAGATACTTCACTAAAGGCATATCGTGAAGAACGTGAATCCATTGATTGACGAGTAATAATTGAATTGAAAATAGAATTGTTTTGCTTTAACACAATTGCTCCTGTTTTTCATATCTGAGTTTCTACCCCCAGAAAAAGCATTTGGTAAAATTTATGGCAATGCATTACTTCCATACTAATCAAAAGTATTCCATAGTCAAACAATTAAGTAGAAAATTTTTTCCAGCTGGCTTCATTTCGACATTTGCAAGAGAAGTTAAATTCTAAAACTCAAGCTGTAATGTAGACAAAACAGAGCTTTTTAGCGTAGAGAAGATAATATGAGATCTGCACATTAAAATTGTCTGTTTTATTGTATTTCGATTACAAGCTTTGTAAACTCCACATTTTTTTAATTCAAATTCATTTGTAAGGCACCTTATCGAAATTGATTCTAGTTGGTTAAGATATCTCACAATTTAAACCAATCAGAAGATCTCAATTACTTTTTCGATCAGTTGAAATTTTTATATTTGATTGTACCTTTGCTTTTATCTTGCCTAAATCAACATTGAATGTATTTCGATTCGGATTCTCTTCAATACAATAAAACCTCAATTTTAAATTTGCTCATATTTGAATAAGTTTTTATTTCTACTTTGATATGCAGGAACTCGGAAATTCAAGTTTTTGAGATACTAAGAAAGAGTAAAAAGGTTTGTTTCCAAATCTTATTAAATCACTAGAAACCAAGAAATTTGCAAGATATATAGGAATGAACACATTGAAACAGAAAGAGTTTTAAGTAAAAATTCAAAACTTCTCAACATCAAAATTTATGCACTCTAATATTCTATTAATTCGATATTCATATTTAAAATGATAGATCAGTCATATTTCAATATGACTAGACGAATATAATTCTTCAAAATCTAATCTCTATGATAACAAGCTACTTTTTTTTTTCCTTTAATGCACAATTTATTAAATAAATGACAAGCCCTATATATGCTTTTTGAGTATATTGAATTTTCAAATTAGGACAATATTGGATTGCCTGGCTAGTGTAACGCACTTATCATATACCCACTGCACTGTCCATAGTATTCAGTGCTATGACATTATTTTGGTAGTTCAGATTTTGCATTCATAAAAATTAATGTTAATAATACTGTTCAAAAGCTAAAACTCTTTCCATTAAACTTAATATTGTGAGAGTTACTGCATGACTACTTCAGTTGAATTGGTGTAGACCTTTGCAGCAACTTTCTCCTGCTCAAGCGCCTCTCAACTTTTGGGTGTACTATGTAATGACTTAATTTAATGTTAATTAAGCGCTAATTCATACCAACCTTAAAATCTATTATACTTCGTGTCATGTTGCTATAGACATGAACTAAGCAAGTTCAAGAATTTTCAGTATCCACATATTGCATAGGATGTAGCCAATGGTTTGCACACTAATATTTTATCCCAGGCAATTTGGTTTAAAATTGTATGGAGTATTATTTGCTATTATTTTACTTTTTAAGAGCAGCATGAATATACACTTGAACATATTATTGCTAGATTGTCAGCTAAAGATATTTTGAATTAATTCATTTTTATTGAAGTAGTTAGCTGTAATCTTTCTTGGATATGTTTAAAAAACAACTTTTTGAGTGTGAGGTTTAATAACTAGTATCACGCTGTTTCATCCTCTCTATAGGTTGCTGTTACTCTGCTATATCAGCCATTAATCATTTAAAAATGTGCACTTTATAAGGCATATGATCATTGCATAAAAACTTGAGCAGTCGGTCCATTTTAAAATTGTATCAAATTCAACAGCATTAAAAACAATATTGCACCAATTCAAACTTATTTTTATCCTTAGCAAAATATGCCAAAATGGCTAAAGTATGTCTGTTTTCTCTGAAAAATTACATTACAGCTGTACATTGCTTGATTCCACTGCTCCTATCATATCCCAATTTTATACAACTGGGACGCATTGGCTATAATGTTCATTTGCTCCAACACCTACAAAACAAATACAGATTCAAACACTAAATCAACGAAAATTACAACAAATGCTTTTCTCGATTTTTGTGAAAAAAACATGATCATTAACTTTAATGACTGAATCAGCTTAAATTAAACAAATGTAAGCTACAGAAAGTAAATCAACAATGGGATAAAGATTTTTCCATGATTTGTGCAGCCAATTGAGTTATCAAATATTATTCTAATAGCAATGTTTTCAGATGCATTCACTTTGATGGGTTCATCTAAAAGTTAACGAATATTGTCAATGAGTTCACTATTATCATAAGAATGTACATTAAATTAATAAAATCTTGTTAGAAAAGAAAGCATATGCAAGTCAATATCTTAAATTACTCTGCATATTTATGCACTTACACTGAAAACCAACAGGACAGCACAGCGCTTTACCAAACTCAAGTCCTGCACACTGGGCATATTCAAGTGCACATCCATCGGGAGTAACTACGGGAGGTGGGAGCGGAACTACGGGCTGGGTAGGAACTATAGGATTTTGCTCTGGCACTACAGGGGGTATAGTTGGCCTAGAAAAATACAAAAAAGTTGCCAAAACCACACAAAAAAGACACTATCTATATACGGTAAAGTTGGATATGACAAATTATTTTTTTGAATTGATGGATAAATCGTTTGTCGCCAAGCTCAGCATCAGATTCTTGAAAATAAAAATTTCCGGCAATCCGTATATTTTCGATATATCTGAAGGTATATTTTGATAGTATTACTAGTTTTCAGACCTATTCCTGTCTCAGTCCTATAGAATATAAGAATTAAGGTCACATAAAACTATTCATTTTCTAGCCAGAGAGAATGTTGCTGATCAAAGTAAAAATTTACATCGATGCATGCAGACGAGAAGAATGAGTCAAAAAAGGTTGATATTTCTCTAAAAGTAGATCATTCATGTAAGTTGAGGCCAAACCTTATGCCAAGTTGATACAATGTAAATAACGCAAATTTTAATATATATTTCTAGAAGAATAGCAATTCAAATAAAAAACTAGCTTATCATGTTACGATGAAAGATGATATCACTAAACAATTACTGGCTCGCTAATAAATCTCTGCATAAAACATAATTACTCATATTGTGTACTTACAGTGGTGTAGTGAGAACGTCACAGCCCACAGGCGGGATACCATAATCTAAGCAAATAGTTCTACCCAGTAACGACGTCGTAAAAACTGAGGGATTTGGTTGTACATCATTCATAAACAAAATTTTCTGTTTCACCGGGGTCACCCAATCAGCTTTAAAAACGCCCCCTAAAATGACATTTGGATAAAAATAATTAGTTGTCCAATCAATAGAACGCCCTGGAAGTTATAAATGAACTAATATCTGCTGAGCTTGTATTTTTATAATACCCATATATTCTAAATTTCCTCCGCCTAAAGATACACTAAGAAAAATAGCCGTTCGATCAAATACGCTCAAGGTATACAATTGAACTGAATATGAACAGAACACTGTATTCGAACAGTATAAACTTTACAATATCAATCAAAAGGCATACATATCACACAATCCCAGCTGCTTTTAATTTGAGGGAACACTATAAATTCCTAGTTAAAGATTTTATGAATGCATATTTCCATGCACTGACATTAATTTGTGCACGTACCTGTATCAGAAGATTCAGGATTTAACGCCCTGTTAAAATATAAAAGAAGAAAAATATTCAGCCTGCGCACTATGTACATACCAATATGTTTAGATAAAGCTTACCAAAAAAATGAATTCGTTAAACACTTGGCAGACATATACTGAACCCACGCTTCATACCATACAGCATCTATGCCAACACACGTACCTCCCCACTCGCCTACAACAACTGCCCTTTCCGTTATGCCCGTCAGAAAACCAATCTAATAAAATACCAAAATATATAAAAAAATTATTGCTATGGTTCATAAAATAAAACATTATCAATACTGAATGCTAATTTGTCAAACTGGATAGCCAATTTTTCAAACTTGACTGCCATTTTTTGGTCTTGACTTCAAATTTGTCAAAGTTAATTACCACTTTGACAAAGTGGAATAAGAAAGGAGTAGAACTGCTACGAAAAACAGAATTTTGCACTGTATATTGATGAAGTTCATTGCATTGTACGTAACACATGTATTGACTCATATTCTTCACTCAAGTTCGTATGAATTCTATTATCATTATGACAAGAAAAGGATTACAAATTCTTTCAATTTTGCAGAAAGATGCAGGAACTTTGTGGTGGTTACCTAGAATTTACGAACACCAGCACACATTCAGCTGATATTACACCAAAATATCTAGAACAAAAGAACACTTATATTCTTTGACAAATATACAAAATAAATGCAACCAATGTTTTTATACTGAGCACAAACATGAACAAGTTGAACTCAGACAAGTTTTACTAGTATTAACAGTTAAATGAAAAGGTATACCAAAATATTACTCCAGATGGACTTCTTTGATGCTTACATATGAATAAGAAAATGAAAAAATAAATGTATGTTACACAGGTAGAATTCATTAATTGCATGCATACATACATCCATACATATACATTCAAATTTTCTTACCTGCTTATCCCAGATTGCAGGCATATTAAGCGGAAACGTAGGATCCAAAAAATAATCTTGTAAAAAAACACTAGGACCTATAATAAATACATAAAAGTTAGAGCTTTTCACTACACTAAAAATAGAACACAAACAGGATATGAAACTATTTAAATTAACATCAATTTTTCTAAAATTTGGAAATAGATGTGGATAAACAAAGTAAATAAAAAAATACTTATGGAAAGCATTAGATAATGAATGTAAAGTAGGTATTTATCCACCCAATATGTCAAGTAAAATATTTATAAATAAGCACTTTAACAAAAAAACTGATGTGTATGTTAGCTCTAGGGAAAATTCAAAAAAAATTCCATTCAGAATAGTCCATTGATACGACCAATTAAAAAATTGGTCTTTATTTGTTCAAAAAAAAACCTGCTCGGTAAGCAAAGTTCAGTAATTGAGCAAGAAAATGATTCTTTTTCGGGCATTGGAACTTTAGAATAGTTACATAGAGCTAAATTATTCAATGAAATTGGGCAAAGATTCTTATTATAAAAAATTCAAGTTTTTACCATATACGTGAGGACTGTATACAAGCAATTCATTCAGTTCCGGCGTACCAAAATCGATAGGAAAAGTAAGTACACCATCCAAATTTTGTCCCATAAACTAAATAATGAAATAGTTATAAAAAATATGATTATATATATATATATGTTTCTACAGTATATGCACAGCAAAAAAAATTATAGCATGGTCATGATTGCTGTAAAACGTTTGGATAACAAAGCTTAAAACAGTACAAAAAAGAAATTTCTTTCATGTCAAAATTTATACAAAAGGTTCTTGTGATAAAAAAATATTGTACACGTAAATTTACACCAGTTGAATATATCAATATATGTGCAAATACATCATACATGTACGTATGCATGTATATAATTTTCTAAATGAATATTTGTAGGTACGAGTCTATGTACATTTGACTTTTCATCATAATATTTATTCTAAATTAAATGCCATTTTCTGTTGCTATGATTATATGAAGTGGTGCACGAAACTTTAGAAAATAAATAATTTGTTGTATGCATAATACATTTCTAAGTTTCTATGTTCATATACCTTATCAAAAGCTGGATCAGTATAGTCATAATACAAAGGCGCTAGGCCTGTGCTTACTCCTTCAATAAATATTAACTTATTATATGTAGGAACTAACTCCATAATTATTGGAACAATACGTTCTGCTGCAGCATTCCAATCTGTTGCCCTGCATTACATCAAACAATATATCATACAAATAATTTCCTGCACCTTTACTTACAAAAATCTATTCTAAAAAAACTTACTATGCAATGCATAGTATAATTCGGAAAAAAGGAAGCAAATTAAATTGTATTTGCTGTTAAGGTTTCTAGTTTGCAGAGTTACTGCTAGTACCAAGTTCATACACAGATACATAGCAGAATAATATACAATTAATGCTGAATCTACAATGAATTTATGCAACTGATACTATTAGAAATGAACAAGTGCAATAGATATAGCATAGTTCTGGGAAATTTTGCAGTTTCTGGAGGCCTGAGCAGGGAAAAAGGAAAAAAGGTACGTACGTACAATGGATCTACATATCTATAGATGCATGCATGAATCAGTAAGTTTGCATTAGTTTACATGCATCAGGAGAGGCATACGAAGTAGCAAGGTTTTTGTTCAAAGAAATGAAAAAATGAGCATCAAAAGTGATAATTTCAAACAAATTGAAGTTAATCTTACAATCCCAATCCCCACGAAGCTGATCCGTGCGGTTCATTATACAGATCAATACCCAATAAATTAGGCTTTGCGCCGAATGCTTTGAGAATGTCTACCCATCCTTTAATAAAATGATTCTCAGTGTGATGTCGATCTACCCACAGAGGACTTGTTTTTATCTACGGTACAAAAATAATTCATATGATACATAGATACAATGTAGCATCTTCATTAAAAGATGAAGGTATACAAATATATATATAGTCTTTTATAGCTTTGTACATTTATTTAAACCTACAGTTATAACAGTTTATAAAAACTGTTGTAAGCTTCTGTACCTTGAGAAATAGTAGAGTAAGATGTAGCAAAACCACTTCATCTATTTGAAAATGTTAATGTAAAAATCGAAAAAATTCAGTTTGCCAAATATTCTTTCTTGATGAAATCTAAGCAACAAGAATTGCTATCTTAACTTAAGTAACTCTACATTAATACTACTATCTTATGAAATCTGACATATGCAAACAATTTTGAAATGATCTAGGTAGCATTGAATATACGTAATGAAGGAGCACACACATTTAAAGAGCTAGAGATAAAAATAATATTATGAATGGTTCGGCAAACATATCAAGGCCAAAAAGATAGCCTACTTCTATAAACATTATGTTTTTGTCTTGTACATTGTGAGTCATCATCTTCCGAAAATAAACCATGAACAAAAACGTACAAATCAAGCAGTTCAGTTCAACACCTCTTGTAAGGATCACAAATCTTAACAAGTATGAAAAGTAAAGCTAGTGTGGAACGAGATGATATGTCCATCTAAAAATTTTCAACCTTCTAGAAACTATACTGAAATATGATGTTTCAACAAAAATGAACGAAGTCATTTAGATCTGAAAAGTCACCTGAGTATATTTTTGTCCTTTAGTAGCCTTCTATCATAAGCTACATGTTTATTCTTCATTTTAAAACTTCTATTCGACGCGTTAGAAATATTAAAGAATGCCACTTACATTGTTTAAGCGATGCATATCAAGGAGAATCAGAATTCCTTGAGCAGCAGCCTTATCGAACAATATATCAAGCATCTCCCATGATGTTTTACCTTTGCATTCTACACAGTCATCTATAGACACCTTTGTGGCTGGATTTAATGCTAAATCCAATGAAATTGGTATTCGTAACGCATTGATTTTAATCAGTTTGCAGAAAGCTAACACGCTGTAAATAACAAAAAGTATAGTATATTATAACTAACGTGCTTTTAATGAACATTCACTTGAAGCAGAAAAAACACTCTAACTGTGCGCAAGTTTAACTGCAAATTATTTGATACAACAAATCAATTGTACAATACTGGAAAATTTGTTTGATCCTGAGTTTACTGCATGGCAATGTGCATCTAGAAGCAAATAAGACAAAAAAATGCATAACTTTCAGTGTCTAATGCCATGTAAAATAGTACGATATATTTATTAATAGCCAGGATTGCAATATCAAAGCGAACGAACACATTATAAATAACAGAAGTTAACGTCAATATGTGTCTAAAACCGATTAAAAACTTACAAATTATTTATAAGCTCAGTTCAGTATATACTAATTATTACTACCAATTTAATTTAAACTCTGGCTATTTCTATCCTTTCTTTTTGTAAAAATTAGAAGACGTTAACAAGTTGGTTTACAACAGTTTGTTCCATACCATTTAGGATAAATGTCTCTTACTATAATTCATGGTGCCTGTAACATAACTTACATTAGTTTGGTATGTGTAATATGATATATATATTATAGAAATAATGTAAATATCAGAGCAGTATTTACTACGAAAGAGTACATTTTGACAAGTCTGAAATAATTTTTATTTCAAAATTGAAACTGCTTACTGAATCTTAATTAAGTGGCAACTTACTACTTACTGTGCATAATAGCACTGCATGTACATGCATTAGCCTTACGACATATGCATAACTTAGATGAGATAGACCTGAAACAGATATTTTATAATTAAGAATTGCACCTAAAATTGGCTAGTTCTTTGAATTTAAACTTACGTGTCCATTGTAGTTGCTTTTCCCCACAATCCATGTACCACATTTGTCTCTGTTTCAAAACCAGACCAGTTTGCTCCTTTAATTAGAAAAGGCACATCGTTCAAAAGTACTTTCCCGCCCGCAGATTTCCAAACCAAATTTCGACTGCAAACTGGCGGAACTGGTTTTAGCTCTCTTGAATCTTCCTTGAATTCAACCTAACATAAGATAGCAAAATTTTCAAGATTGAAGGTATTGCACAAAATCTGCCTAATTTGGGTGTAAGGGCAAAAATGAATAAACCAGTATTCTAAATTTATTATATTTTCCAAAAACATCTTGAGATGAATGGCTATATTTCACCTTGAGCAATGCACTTTTATAAAATTTGAAACACCCGGCATTGCCTGTCAAGATCTATACTTTGATTAGCATTTTCACCTTCTCTAGGTAGCTTTAATGCATATTAGAGAGTATTTAAATAAAAATGTTTGCTGAGCCACATTCAACAAGACTCTAGAATCCAAGTTTTCCATCAAAATTATGTTCAAATTTTGAGAACTTTTCATGTATATGAAGACATTGGCAGTACATTGCGTACAAATAAGAAATTTAAAAAATCTTGAAAATAAGTATACAACACAAATTTCAACTACCATCCAATACAGCTGATAATGCCTGCAAATAATTGAAATTATTTTGATCTCAACATTGTAATTTAACTATAAAAATAAAAATGCTATACTCAACAGATCAAAAACTTCAATATGCAAAAATTGCACTTCAAACAGAGAGCTTATGCAAGACTGGTTTATAGATGGTACACTACTATACAGCCGATGTTTTCAAACGTAAACCAAAATAATGCTTTGAATAAATCAGCTTACTTTGTTGCAGAAGAGCATTTTGCTGGAACAAACGTTGAAAGCAGCATGCTTTAAAAAAACTAAAAGTTTAAAGTTAGATTACTGCAATGCATATTGGCGCTTATACCAGTTTTAAGAAAATAAAAAAATCTCACTCTACTCTGAACTGAATGCGAAATATAGAATTCTCATATCAAGAAATCGTATAAATAAAACAGAAAAATGGGGTTTGACATATCCTAAGAGGATGAAGAAATCATTTAGAATCACCTCCGTATTTCGCATAAGGTCGAAAAGAGATGGATACAAATTCTCTAGATTTGATTCATGCATTTGAATTTTGCTGCAATAAACGGTAACCGCAAGTGTCAAAAGCAGAGTCAACAGCATCAGCTCCTTTCTTAGAAGCATTAGAAGCAGTCGCAAGCTTTTAGGAAGTGAAGGTTTTCAATAAATAATACACCGACCAAGGATCTGCAGGAAGTTGCTTTAGAAAACAGATTAGAAGAACAGCTTCCTAATCCTGAAAAGTATTATAGTTGCTTTACGTTCATGCGAATCCGTAAAATAAGAAAGAGCAGTTTAAAAATGAACGTGAGGTAAATGTTTACGCGAGAAGACATCAACGAATTTTTTCCTAAAAACTCATTTCTCCGTTGACTAAAAAGAGCTGAAATTTAAAGCGCAGAATGGGTATCAAAAGTTATTTTTTTAATTTGTATACGTCAATTACAGGTAATATGCGGTTTAAAGCCCTGAAACGGGCAAAGCTTGCACCTTTTGAGAAATTTACAAAAGCCAATTTTAAACCACCAGAAAATAATTCAACTTTGAAGGCCTGTTTGGGGTCCTCCCTAGAGAGAGAATGATGTATTGCCAAGAATCAATGTCTTATCCAAAAATTTCTCTTCAAGGCATAATACCAGGTTGTGTAAGACGGGTTACTTGCACTATACCTATGGCAAGCATCTCCACGTGTGTTAACTTTTTGCGTAGATCATAGTTGGACAAGAAATTTGAAATTTAACTAAATTGTTTCTGATGTGAAGTTTGATAGCCATTCTTTAAATGCCACAGTAAAAAGCTTTCGGTTTGATTGCCTGAGTAAATAAGGTCATAATGGTGTACTCAGTTCTTTACATGTTTTAATGTATATGCAATAGCTGCAATTACACTGGTAGTAGTAAAAACCTTTGCAACAGGAAGAGATGTAGCATGTTAAATAAGCATCAGCCATCATCAGCCATCATCAGCCATCATCAGTCATCATCAGCCATCATCAGTCATCATCAGCCATCATCAGCCATCATCAGCCAAGCACTTGTTGACCTCAGTAAAAGAACTTTCTGGTAAGTGTTAGGAATTAACACCTAAGGGAGTTAATTCTATTCTGTAGCTGCGGTATAATTTGTTTTGGCTTCAGTTCGG
>JAULBW010000390.1:0-31172 GCA_032358265.1 Vaucheria bursata | reverse complement strand
AGCTAAAATGGAATAACTCTTAAGAGAGTAATTCCCTTAAGAACTAATTGTTGTAAACAAATTAGTTCCTAACACTTGTGAGTACAAGTCTTCTAAGCGACATATAACTTTTGGTCGCAGGTGCCAGTAAGTGTACCGTTATTAGGTCTGCTTTTGACGCCTTTATATAATTTTACCCACAGTCAGAATGGAACCTACTATTCACTGATAAATCTTACTTGAATTTCCAACGGCAACTTTCAATCTTCATAATCTTTGGTACACAGTGATATTATTGAAAATTGAATTTCAAGCAATTTAACCTACATGAGAGATATTAATAATATTCTTTTGTAGTATAATTTGAGTGTATTAAGCTCGGCAGTATGTGCATCAATTTCTGAAAGAAAAGTAGTGTTGCAGTTGAAGAATCTCTAAGTTGTTGTCAATATCAAAGTACAGTAATCTCTAGCTCTAGAAAAGTTGGACCATGAACAACACTCAAAATTCAATCGAATCCAACGCCAGGAAAATTTTATGCGGATTAGTTGCAGGCGCGATACATGCGGGGATTTTTAATCCATGGTATATTTTTAGCTGACCTCGCTGTATATGCTATTCTATGCACGACATATTTTCAACCTCGACCATCGCGTTACAGGGATCGAGCCATGTATTTATCAGTTATTAACCAAAGGAAATTTTTAAATTCTAAAAACTGGAAGTCTCCTTACCAAGGGTTTGGACAGTCGGTATTACTCAGGATGATAAGCTCTGGGCTTTATTTTCCATTGGAAGGTATTCTGACTAGATCATATATTTTCATTTGAAAAGGACTGATTTAGCATTGATGGTATTTTTTTGTAGAAATATGTATTCCTATCGCAAGTAGGAGGTTGCCTGATCATCCTCGCATTGCGCAGTTTTTATCAGGTTGTGGTGCGGGTGCAATCAATGCTATATTTATGAATCCTGGAACAGCTGCAAAGTTCGCTCTATGGAATAGTCTGCCGGGATCACGTTACCGAGAGGTGATGTGGTACAAAAATTAAAGCAATGCCAGACGTATATTTTGCAAATATTAGATTTTTCCATTGTTTCAATCTCCAATTCAATATTTTTATTGTTGAACATGTCGTTTGTTTAAAATGGTCAATCCAGGCAAGGTGCAATTTTTCTTGATATATTGTGCAAGGTTTTTTATTTAGAACACCTTGACGTGCGATCTAAAGTTTTAGCATGAGTTCTTATGAATCTGCATGTCCTTTATATTTGTCATTTGATCTTTGAAATCGATGGTGCAATATATTTATAGGTGTGTGTTTTGAGTTTCAGAGTAAAAATATTCGAAAACTAGAGTCATTGTATCACTTTTTCACCCATCAGCTACTCGAGTTCAAATGATGCTGATTTTTATGACGTTACTTCTATTTCAATATTTCTTTTGAAACTCATTGGTTTCTTGCATTGGCAACTTTTTTACATTTCCATGCAGGTTGTTCTGAATATGTGGCGAAATGGTCGTTTTTTACCTTTTTTCAAAGGAATTTCATCTACTCTTGCTCGAGATGTGGTGTTCGGTGGGGTATTTGCCCTTCTCAGGTACAAGCTACCTATGCTTATTGGATACTCACATGAATCAAATGCTGAAGTACATAGCGCATTTTTTACGGATCTCATTGCTGCATCAGTTGCTACAACTTTATCTAGCCCGTTCAATTACATTAGAAATATAAAATATGGATTGCCAGCATCAGCTCGTCCTATTTCAGATTATTCGATTTTACATCATCTTTGGGTAAAAGTAAGTCCCCTTCATTCTATTTTGTTAAAAATTATTTTGTAATTTTATTTATATTTAATAAATGCAAAGATAAATATGGGTTTTGACGAAAAAAATTTTCTATCCCACCATCATCTTTTCAGCATCTCTTTCATAGATATATGCTGTCCGAATGATAGAATCTATTGCGTGAATGAAATAGATTTGGCTAATATGACAGTTAACTAGAAATGAAATGAATTTTCAATTTAACGAAATATTCAGAAAAGTCACATCGAGCCAAATTCACCAAATTTCCGAATATTATAAATTGAATCGGCAGTTCTGGCAGATTTGTTATTTCCACCAGATGGAATATAATATTCATTGCCTTCAACCTTTTAATTGTACAATGATTTATGAATGTGAGAACTATATGATTTGATTTGTACTATTCAAATGAAGCAATGGCTCACTGGACAATGATGACCCGCCTCTATAGATTTTATGTATCTATATCGCACATTTATTAAACTCTCTTTTCCCTTTGTCTGCTATCGTTGTCTCTGAATTCTTGCATGTTTAGCTATGCAGTCACAAGCATATCAAATACGTATCTGACTCAGTAATTTCGAAGTAAGGCTTAGCATCCTAAATTATACCACACTTTGACTCAAATACTAATGCCACCAAATTCATTTATTTTATCCGAAAATCTCAAGCTAGCAAGAATAAGCGGGATTTTACGTTTATTTATGGTTGGTGAACATTCATTCAAAGCTAATTTTGTACATGTAAAGTTTTATCTTATTTTATAGCTTACTCTGTCAATAGATGCAATTTCGTTATATTTATTTGATGATGCTCATCAAGTTACTGATTCATTTGATTATCAGGCAAATACTATGCGGAGGCGTTGTGGTTTCGTCCCAGCGTGTTCATTGATTCAACAGCGGTTTAGACTAGGGTGGGGGACTTTACGATCAGGCATTGGAATGGCAGTGGGAGCGAAGTTGTATTCAACTTTACAGAATATCTCTAAAGGATCTTTGGGATAGTACCCAAAATTTTCATGGTACATTTTAATCAAACTGGCTCATAGTAGCTGGCAAAAAGATATATGTTCAATGTGCTTTAGAGGAGCACTGCAAGCAGAATAAAATAAGAATTAGAACTCTTCCCGCTTAGCCACATTTCGAGTAAAGGCTTTCAATTTTAGCATCCGATAATTGAGTGTTACGAAGTGATTGAGCTGCAATTTTTTTCGCTTTTACGTATGGAAAATTTAAGGTTGAGCATATCTCAATCACTTAAGTCTCATACTGTATTACTTGCAAAGTGCATAAATAACATAAGAGGGCAGAGTAACTGGTGCAAAATTTGACCATAGTTCTTACATTTCGTATTTTGGCAACTTAAAGAATGTTTAAAAGTTAACTTTAAAAGAAAAAGTTTCTAAAAATAATATAAATATACTGTGTTTTCAAACAGGTATACCACTCTATTCAGCAAAGCTACTTGCGGTTACTTTATTACATTTTTTGTGCAGAATTGAAAATTATGAGCTATCATGTAATTTCAATCGGTAAAAATCTCAGAGATTGCACTTATCGTCATCAAGGTCCAGTAATAACGATCAACTGATTTTGTCCTAACCATTGTCAATCCAATCAGCTATCGCACCCTTATTGTGATGATTGCAACTCTGAAGCAATTTCAGCCACTCTTTATTTTTCGTCTGCAATTGTATCAGCTACCTCCAGCTTTTTGAATTAAAAATTAAAGTATTAAACGTGAATATTCAAGCTTTTTACCAATAAGAAAGGACATAAATACCAAATTTTGTTGATTATAATTTGCGCATTTCATGCATTACCATTTTAAAAAAATATTAAGTTGTGGATGTTATGGGTGAAGAGAATGATATATTCGGATAGAAACAAATTTTTGGTGCATGTATTGTATCAATGTGGTGCATTTACCTCTGAATTAGGCCATCCAGTAGAATTATTTTGCTGGCAACATGCTTAAAATGCCTGCAAAACTGATTTTGTCAATGTCAACTTTTATACTGATTACAATGATCAATTTTTTTCCTTATTTTCCATCGATAACAAGGAAAATATTTTTGAACACTTGTCTCTTGGTGCAAAAAATCTATATGTATCATTTGGTATATAAGCAGAAAATGAGTCTCTGGATAATGAACAAGGCACTACTGCATTGATTTCCTTCTACATTTAAATTATATCTCCGAGATAAAATTCTGCAGAAAATATAAATATGTTTATAGAAAAATTTCATAGTATGTGAACTGGAAATGCACTTATTATTTCAGAGTATAGGAATAACAATTGAACAACAGATAAAACCAATTATAAAAAATTTGTGTGAAAAAATTCTTTAAAAGGTCAAACAAAATCGAAGACAATTCATTTTACCCAAATTCAGTTCTATAACTTATTGTCGCTAGGCATGGCTAGCAAGCATATATATATATATTAAATACAAAAAAAGAATAAGAATCAAACAGTTTACTTGTGACAAAATTGCCGTATATTTACACGAAGAGAAATCGAATGTGATGCATGATATAAAAGAATCTGCGGCCGATAGTTCAATAATGTCTCTTGTAACTTTAATTGAAATCCTGCTGGAATATCTAAATATTAGCTCGAAACACAGCTACACTCCTGGCCATCGAATTTCATATATATCTAGGAACAATTCGCCTATTGATAAATATATAGCTGCAGAGGCAGCAATGAGACCTATGTATCCGCCCGTAACTTTTGCATCATGGTGGTATTCACCCGCACACAATAAGAAAAAAGTAATTGTTACAGTAAGAAAGATGAACGTGAGAGTTCGACTAGATCTGAATGACAGGATAAAGAACAAAAATGACATGGCACCCCATTGTCCAAGGAAGAGAGCTTCTGCAGTAGCATAACCATCGCTCGTGGCACCCCAGTCAAAGCCGTTTAGTTTTAGTACTCGAAGAATAGACCACCCGAGCCAAAAGGCCCCGTAAGAGGAGAATGCTGTAGCAGCAAGAGTTTTACCTCTGGCCATCTCCCACATTCCAGCAAGCAACTGCGTGATGCCACCAAAGAAAATCCCGTAGCACACTACTACTTCAACAAAACCAGGCTCAACCCACTCAGCATTAACGTACATGAGCATCTAGCGAAAAAAATCAGTATGAATTATATGATTAATAAATCGACGCTTAAGAGATGAGCTTACAAGTGTGGTCATGCCGAAGCACATTAGACCAAGTGGAGAAGGATTTGCAATTTTAATAACAATTGTAGTGACATGATCTTCGTCATCTCGAGGAGACTTAGATGCTGCTGTCGTCTTTTCGGATGTCATCTTTCCGAGAAGTTTGAACGATGGGCAATGATCATCTTCATGATGGCCCGGTTCCAAGTCGACATTGCTCTCATTAAGAATCATGATAACTTGAAATAATAAGTCGCGATTTCTCGTTACCAAGATATGTAAATTCGTTGATTGAAACTTATGAATTGAATAGTATTTAAATATGATAGTATTATCACGTGGATATAAATTTTAGATTACGGGAATAGCATAATTCCATTGGCGGAATTTCAGAATTTGACGGAAGAAAATTATTAGTATACTGCACGAAGTTTATGATGCCAAATTTTAATTTTTGAATAATTATTCATTTAGTACAATATGCGCACAGATTTTTAAATATAACTGAAAAGCAGTTAAAAAGTAATACTTCTGATTAAATAAATAACCCACTAGCCTAAGAGTAAAACTCGCACCTCACCCAAACAGAACGCGAAAGATCCTAACTTTTAAAACGATCCCTGAGTATTTATTTTCTTGAATTTCAACTCTACCTTCAATATCTATGACACATAATAGTTTTATAGGATAGAATTTGATGAATTACCTGATTTTTTTTGTTTTTCACAGTAGTAAAGAATTCAGTAGTCTCTCAATCACGGATTGGAACATACATTGGTATTTCAGTCTTAGTAGTTTCGATGTAGCAACTGGGAGTATGCATTATTTTTTGTCCCGAATGAGTTTTTTAGGAATTAACTTCCTAAAGCACTAATTCCGTTTATAGCTGCGGTACGATTCAGGAAGATTTGTACAAATATACAATCCAAGAGAATTTGTACAATTTTAAGGTTCAAGTAAAGTCACTCAAATAGAAGTTCGAGAAGAGCCACGCATTCTGAATAATTAGGCTACATGTGTTTTTGTTGTGTCGATAGAATGTCCTCAATTCTATCAACGCAAATTACTGAATGCAACATAACTGTGCTAATTCTTGTCCATTTCTTCTTGCATTTAGACCATTACATTCCTAAGAGTTCTAAGTGTAAACTCTTTCAATCAAAATTCAGTGAAAAGAGTGCTGCAGCAGATAATACTGTGAATCAGACTGAAAATTCAATAATATTGAAAGGAACCTTTGGTATTAACTTGAATGATAACAATATGATGAAATACATTTGCATTATATCAAGCAACACAGAAACTTTGAATTCTCTCTTTGGCTGGTATGTAAGTTGAATAGACTTGAGAAAGTGTTTGTCAGCTTTTTCTAAATATGAAACTTTGCTCAGTGTAGAAATTACATTCCGATTATAGTACTTTATTCATAGATATCTTTTAATAAACTGTAAGATTATACCTTGTGAAACTTCAAAATTTAAAAGCTAAAATGTAATAGCATCAATACGATTTATTTATTTACTATGGTAATACTACTGCAGTCAAAATATAAATAATACTCAGTCAATTACCTCAGGATATGGTTCAGTCATTGAGAGTTTTAAATAACAGGTAAAGATCAGCTAAAAACTGAACATTTGAAAAACCTAGCAATGCTATATAACTCAACAGAATGTAGTATCTTGCATACTGTAAGGATCCAATTCCCAAATCTCACGTATATACTCAGCAGTACAAAATAAACCAGAAAAACGAGAGAGATATATGCTCAATTTAATATATTAGAGCCTACTTCATGTGTTGTCAAGAATGAATCTTGCAACAGATTGCAAAATATTTTATGAGTACAGCTCTTTGAAAGAATTATATTTAAGTTGCAATACTTAGCAACAAAAGAATCCTGGTTCCATGACAAATCACACAGCAATAGATTTGATCTTGACACAGAGTATATCATTAATGAAGTGTAGACTTTTTACAAATTTCTTTTGATTATGCATATTTTATTGCTTCAATTTTGCATATTTTATTACTTTAATTTTGCATATTTATTGCATGATTATCATAATTTCTGTTTTAATATAATTTGGAAAAAATTTGGCTGCAAGTTTGGGCAATTCTTGTTGTTGTACCACTTTAATTCAAATTAAATTTGAAATTAATTCTTGTGATGGCCAAGAAACTGGAAAGGCAAGTAATGCACTGTTCATGCTGCTATAACAAGTTTTACTACTGGCACTACTAGAATACTAGGGTACTACTAGTTTTACTACTGTTGAGTTAATGTTTCAATATTTGTTTCATTTTTCACACTTTGTGGGCTTTTTTTAAAATAATTTACAAATGCTTTTGCCATGAGATTAAACTGCTGCAGAATACAGAGTAGTTTTCAGTTTTTAATTCAGAAATTGTAACTGCCATTTTAATACAAACAATCTGCTTTACTTTGTAAGATTAAAACTCAGTAACTTCTACATGGAGCTTAATAACTCTTACAATACTTACCTATTGCTGCAAAGCAAAATTATTGAAAAATGAGAAAAATCTTATGAGATTGAAAACATATCTTTGAATTATGAGCTATTAAAATTTCTAGTGTTGGCTTATTACTCACTTTGCGCATACAACTAGTCATTAGTTATTTAGTTCACAGTTCATAACAATAATTTTCTTTAAAAATTTGTACTGCAATTTTGAGTTGCCAGTATTTTAGTGATATGAAGAAAATAAGCACTTGCTATAGAACTCATTTTAGAAGTACAAAACTGCCAAATAGTGCCTTAAGTTATTTTTTTGAAATTGACCAGTTTATCTAGTTTTTAGTTTTTTTATATTTCTTTTTCTTAAAATTTGCAAAAAACTTGTCCCCTCTTGGTATCTTCCTTGCTGCTTATTGAATATGGAGTGGGTGCCACCTCTTGCACACTTGACCCTTGCCCTCACTGCTGCAATAAAATCCTTAGAATGTATAAGACAACATTCATATGCTACCATGAATACCTATGGTACCTTCATGTACAAATACACATGCAGAAAGATATATGAATGTTATGTTTAACATTGTATCCTCAGTTTCATACAATTCAAGAAAATTTTGCGTTGTGTACCATTACACTGTGTGAATAGCATTGATTCTACCTTCCCCATACATAGTCTCCACTTTGTAAAACACTAGCTCCAAAGCTGTGTTATATGGCTCATGAGTATTCAGCACTTCCTCTTCTTCCTCAAGTATCTATGGATCACTTTTGTTGGTCTCAAGCAATGCCCCCTACTGGACAGACTGAAGCTTCTGTTGCCAAATATGTCAGGATCTGATATGATTTTGCCGTGTAGTTCATCTTACAATCATAATTCACTTCTATATTACAATGTGCTCATCTATAATTTCTTCAGAGAGTTGTATTTATAGTTTGATTTAATTTGTCTTGTATGCACATAGAACAAAATGTAAGGTGTTGACAAGATTCACTCTTGTCAACACACATGACAAGACTAATATAATTGTGTTGTTTGTGTAATACTTTTTACTCCTTGTCTTTGATTTTGCTTTTTGGATTACGCATCAGTGCAACTAGTTAGTTTTGACAAAATACCACCACCAGCTGCTGCTCATCTTTGCTGTATTTCATGATTCTGCCATGCACCTTTGTAGCCTTCTGCATACACCTTTATAGGATGAAGTGTAGAGCCCTAATCTACTTCCAATTGTATTCTTCCAATGCTGCTTTCATAATGGTGTGAACTGCCCTCATGCAACTCTTCATAGCATCAACCAAGCTGTACATTCTAGCAGACAGTTTATCAAGAGAGAAAGAAAAATAAGTGTCTTGCAGCTGCTGCACACATTTAAAAAAATTGTTGCGCATACTGATCTTCTCCTGGTACTCATTGTTACTGAAGTGATTGTGTAGGTCCTCCGTTTTGTGGCCATTACTTATGCACACTACAAGATTAAGCCTTCCTGGATCCACTGTAATTGTGCACTTGCCAGCCAAGTAAACATCTGGTGAGAATCCCAAAAAACTTTGGTTTGTACTAGAATTCTTCCTATGTGCATATCAGGCTGTAGTGGTACCCATCTATGCCATGACGTGCTTAAAGCCAGTACAACAGTTCCTGCCTTCAGTACTTATCAGACAAAAATTCTGCTTCCACTGCTTGTGACAGTACTCGGAGAATGCTGTTAGCAGCAAGGGGTGCTGTCTAATGTGCATGAAGGCTATATGACAGAAAAGCCTGTGATGAATTCTTATGTCCACAATGGCATGAGAACTCATCAACCAACATAGCAGTAACATGCTAAATGTCTTCTATCTCTCTGCCTTGCACTTCTGTAGGCTGTTGAGCTTGCACAAGTAGCACCACCTATATTGTACCCCTTCCACGCTTTTTCAACTCCTTCACGCCTAGTAACAGATTGGCATACTTGCAAAACTGTTCTTGGGTACATGTGATGCTCTACTTGGTAGCCTCTGTGAGAGTCTACATAATGACTAGCTACATGAGAGTCAAATGCCCTAGAATACTCTCTCTACCCATGTATTGCAATAAGAAAGTGGCAACTTGTGTGCAGGTCAGACCCCTAAAATTCTATTGTAAGTTGGTTAGAAAATCCATAAAAAAAGGTGTACCCTGGTGCTAATGTTGGTTACTACATTATTGGTGCACACTGTTAAATAGTTCTTTTTGGTATAGTTGAGCATTCATGCCAGCTCAGTGAGGTCTGAGTAAACGATTTCAGTATTTTCATTTTTCAGTTTGTTGTATACTTACAGTGAGCAGTTGAAGATAGCTGCTGCAGGTCTATAAAGATTGCAGTGGATGATGGTGTAAAAGGGGTAATAAATGAGGGTACAATCCACCCAAAGTAGTTTTGCCTTGTTGTCTAATTCTAGATAGATCTATGGCTTCAACAAGCAGCCAATCTACCCCAAAAGGCAAATGACTACCCTCTTGCAAGCTTTAAGTTCTTGTAGGTAGGTATTGGTGCAGACCTTCTGTATTGCCGTTTTTATGCATGTCTAAGTGATAGCAGATTTGCAGGTCAGCTGCATTACCAGATTTAGGTGTTTGCGCTTGGTACCAGATGAGCCCCTTGTTAGGAACCAATAAATTAAAGACTATGCATATAACCAATAACGAACATAACCAGAAACCCAAAAAAACACACACAGTCAATAATATACTAATCCCTATTCATGTGTTGCCAAGAATAAATTTTGTCAATACAATACTACTTAAGAGCACATGCATATGAAAACACACTTATGAGAACACACTAATGAGAACACTCTTTAAGAGAATGTACTTTACAATAATGCAGACATAAGATGAATTAAGTCTATAGAGTTACAGTTCTGTAACAGATCACGGCAAAACAGATCAGATCCTGACACGTTCCTTCTGCTAGATGGGGGAGTCCTGCTGTGCCAACATACAGCCTATGTAAGAAGGTTGGCTAAAGGGTGAACACTGTGGACCACAACAAGCTTTGTGCATCCAAACTACTCTACTACTACCGTACAGAGATGCAGGGTCTTACTGGTTCTGAGACTGGGAAACAGTTCTAATTGCTGCAAGTTTGTCAAAACAACTCATTTTCACACTGTGTCTGGGACCATAACATGTCAACGGCAATGAACATTCTATATCTGTTCCTCTGCCATACCAGGGGACAGCAGAGGCCTTAGGTGTTCAGAAGAAATAATTCAATTGATGAGGTCAATGTGGCTGAAGTGGAAGTAGTAGAAGTTTCATGATACTGCACTTGCTGTCTGTAGCTGACAGCAAAGCAGGTGAAGTTGCTCTTAGCAGCTGAAGAACTGTGTACTATTTGTTTCAAGATGGCAGAATTTCCATTAGTTACTCTGCAGAACATTCTGTGGAATTTATGTAGGGGATGACAAGACTTTGGTATGGGAAGTAAATATTTCCTAGAAAAGATGGATAAAACCTAATTAAAAAAAAAATAAAATCTAATAAACTGCATAGAACCAAAGGTTAATTTATCAGTCAGTTTAGGTGGGTGTACAACCTGAGTCCTTGCTGTGACGTTGTTGCCTCTATTTTTAAAACTGGATAGAAATGAAGCAATCTTCAAAATGAATTTGATTCTGAGACAACTTTGTAATATCGTTCCCAATTCCAATTCGGAAGTGCCTTCGGAAGTGTCTTCGGAAGTGTCAATAGAAGATGCCAAGATAGGCATTGACCAAAAAGTATGCTAGCAATATTTGCTGTTTAAATGCACGAATAAAATAAATGACAAGTTTTTCTTAGCTTCAAATTTTCTAATTTCAATTAATAAACCTGACTACAACTTGACTAGCTTTGCGAAGAAAATCCTTCAAATGGAGCAATGAAAAATCTAAAATTATCACATTTTAGCACATGAGGTTTTAACATGAAATCTGTTAAAACCAAATATAGAAATAGCTCTAACCTGTCGATAATATTTTTCTTTTCCAACATAATTTGTTATAAAATCACTCATTCTTTTTCTATTATCATATAATGAGGCAGTTTGTTGCTCGAATAATATCATTTTTGTTTGTTTGCTTGCGGACTAAATATCTCTCTAGAGCTTTTACTACCGTCAATGCCCATTCACATTCGTTTCGTTCATTACTAGCAGTGAATAACGCAAATGAAAACTCTGATTCCGCTCAACCTCGCTCTAGGACGATTAATCCGGAAGATGTAGGTAAAGCGGCTATAGAGGCTGTTACTAAGGCTAGTGTCAACGCTGAAGAGGTACCTTATTCATTTGGAACCTTTTTTTTCATTTTAATTACTAAAATTTCTAGAAAGGTAAAGTTCATTCATGCATGATTCCACCTACAAAAAGTAAAGAGTCCCCTATTGTAATAGAAACCATATTGGGTCTTTTTAATGAAAAAATTGTGGAAATACCTCTGGTGCACAGGGTTGTCGATTGCTTAAGTTATCCTTTAGGTGTACTTTTCTTAAGTATATATTAGTAGCAGCAGTATTTCTTATTAGCGCAAACTCCAGAAATAAATGTATACTTATTGTTTTTTTAGTTGCTGTTCAACAATCGAAACGATTTAATTGTTTTTCTTAGTTCAAGAGAAAAAAACGATCATGAGTCAATAATGTTTCATTACTGCTTTTGTATTTTTAATGCTGCTACCAACTACTCTGTCAAATTCCATCTGCTTTTTTATCATTTTAAGAGGTTTACCGGTGCACATTTTAGACTGACTTTTTAAATGAAGTATTTCAAAAATTTCTTAGGAGTAAACACCATCGAACATTTATGCTTTGTATTTTGAAATAATTGTGTGACAGAATCCAATACACCAATTTATTTTGAAAAATAAGTTTTTTATGTTCTCCCAAAAAATGCTACTTTTTCGATTATAGATCATTTCATATATACGAAGGGAAAAATAGATCGTTCTTTAAATTTGACTCTGATAGATTTTGGGACAGTTATTTTTCAGAAGCATGACTTGGCATGAAATCATCGCATTTAGTGAAATATATTCATTTTTCCCATATTTAATTTTACTCTGCATAATTTTCAATTCAGAATACTTTATATGAAATTTTTACCAGTGATCTTAAAGAATTACATTGCAATCAATGAATTGATAGGCTAGAATACGAATGAGGCATATTTTTCCTTTATGCATTGTAAATATTTTGATGCCAATGCCGTTTCGTAATATCCTACTTTTCCTCTTTCTGTATTAGAATTATAAGCATGTATTTGACCAAAATAATGCCCTCGATTAATTTCTATAACTTTTTTACATAATCGATTAGGCTGCCCGAGATATTGCTGTTAAACTTGGCGAGGCTGGCCTTGGTAAGATATGTAATTATTTTCTGAAAAAAACACAAAATAGTGTACTACTTCGTTGGCTCGATGATATGCATATTATTATTAAAGAGGCTGCCACTGGAAATATGGGAACATTTCAAACCGGCCCTGATGACGAAGGCTTTAGTGTGACTACTTATTTCTTTGGCAGGGATAATGAGGTGCATGAACAAATTTTACTCGCCATTTTCTATCATTTTTACATATGCTCCGTTGAATTTGTCTAGTTTTACTTTTCTAATATTTGTTTTCTAATGATTGTAAGAAAGTTTTGGGAAGATATGCAACGCAATGGAGTGCAGCCTCGTCGATTTTTCCTTTATTCCAGTCTTGCAGTTGGAATAGCCCTTGGAGGAAACCTATTTGGAGTTACTTCTCAAGTTCTTAATATTATTCCGGAATATGCCAAACAAGCGCATTTGGACCTTATATACCCAGTAGCAGGATTCAAACGGTGCATCGATAAAGGTATTATTTTTTGCATTTACCTGTACCTAAAATTGAAAAAATACATCATAACTTTAAATATTTTTTGTAACAGAGATTTCAATATATGACATTCTACAGGGGATGCATATTTCTATCCTATATTTTCTCCCTCCTAATTCGATTTTCTTTTGTATTCTATAGTTTCTTTCTTTTTTCTATGAACATTTTAATTTTTAATTTGAGAGACAAGAACTGAATTTTTTCAAGTTTATTTTTTCAATGAGGGGGACGTATTTTTGTTAATTTCATGAAATTAATTGTTGAAGAGTGTTTAAAATTTTATATGCAGCAAATGGATTTGAATTTATATATCCAAAAGACTGGCTGGCGGATCAGGCAGTAGCTTTAGCTGAGCAGTATGAGAAAGTTAAGCCACTTGATCCTCCAAGGTACGCGTAAAATCCTGTAAATATATGCTTCATTTAGCTTATGAATATTTATATTTATATTATGAAATGACTATAGTAGTAATATTAAGAATACTTTATGTGATACCTAAGTTTCAAATCCAAGCAAGTATTTAATCTATTGAAAATGAAGATTTAAGGAATTACATTACATTTATTTTTAGTGTTTTATATTTAAACAAAATACCTAAAGGCAATATTTTAGTAACAAAAAGTTCGGTTAGTACGATTTTTAAGTTGCTTCTTATTATCTTAGTACAGAGTGGTTAATCTTTGCATACTGCTTTCCTGAAAACTTTTCGCGTATGTTTGTGTTATCTGAAGGTCAGATTATTTCATATTGGTATTTATTCATTATATTTATTAATAGCTCTTTGCCTTGCCCAGCGTAAGAGAGATAAATAATCGCGCTGCAAAACGAATAAGACCATTGGCTGCGTTTGGTCCTCCTGGTGTCAGCGGTGCCTCATCTGCCAGAGAAAATGTAAGTGTTGTACGGAATACTTTGATGCCTGGATTTACGTTGGAGGGGACTTTGGGAGATCCAGTCACTGCAGCTCAACGACTATTAGAAGAAGCTATTGCGCCTGAAGGGTCAAATAGAGTTGCTCAGTTGATTGAAGCAAAGAAGGATTATCGAAATGGAGCTGTAAAAGAGGTGTACCAATTCGAATACACTGTCCAGGTACGGTAATGTTATTACTTTTGTGAAACTGGTTACATTCTCTCATTTTTTATTGAGTCATTGTTGATGCAATTTATAGATGATAACTAAACTTCAGTAACAGTCGAAACAGTCATAAAATCCTTTCAAAATTTTACAATATCGTAGTTGATCGTTGCAGGATGACAGAAACTGTCAAGGCCACAAAAATCTTCCTGAAAATTATAGTTCGCCATTAATATCCCATTATATCATAAATTTTTCCGATATTTATTATTCTAGCATATTTGCCCTTTTTTCATGAAAATATTTGTCTCTGGTGTCGGCATCTTGTAGAAATGTCTATTTGATTCAGTAATAAAATCTCGAAATTATTTTTACGGTTACTTTATATTGAATTGCTGCTTTATTATTGGTTACTGTTTTAGTAAAGCTATGCTATGAATCTGGCCTTTATTTGAATTAAAAATTAATTGTTCTGCAGACAAACCAGTTGTATTTACATAACGTGTGCGTAATAGCTGCTAAAGGAGATGAATTATTCACTCTCACTGTTGTTACACCTGTAAGCAAATGGAGTCAGAAGCAATCTCAAGCCATGCAAATCGCTTCTAGCTTTAATATTCTTTGACCAATGAGAAATGCAATAATGCAAAACCAATTATTTCTATTCGCTAAGCTGGTCCTATATTTTAATTCATAAATATTCATGATTTATTTAATTTTTCTAAAAATTCTATTTTTTCAGTATTGGAAGGATTTATGGTGCATTTTGAAGTGATATATAATATTAGCAATACAAAATTAGGAATATTCCATTAGGGAGCTGCCCTTTGTACAAGCTACTAACTTATTTTAGAAAAGAATTTGCCCGGGTTTCTAAGCTAAATATTTATCAGTGATTTGTTCACTTGAGAGTATTTTCGTCAAATCTTTTTCTCGGTCCCAAATTCATTCATATTTTAAGTGGCCTACAGGGTCAAAATTGCGATTACCCATAGATGAATGATAAAATCATTAGCGCAATGTACACCCATACGTTTGCAGAGATTTCCAATTATCGGGAGATATAAAAGGGACCGAAAAATAGATAATTCCGGATGGAGGAACATGTAAAGCTCAGTTTTTACATGCGAATTTCTTTTGATCAGAATAATGCTTAAACAACATCTCCGCTTGATCAATTTATCTCAACATCAACTGAACAAATTTTTTTTAGATTTAGTCCTGCGAACATTTGATATTTCCCTCCGAGTTGACGTCAAATTTTGAAAGTTTCATATTGACGATTGTATCATAGAAAACATCAACTCAGTATTAGATAGTATTAAAAAATGCTGCATCGAATTGATTACGAAGAAATGTTCGTAGTAATTTCATGATGTCTTTCATGTTTGTAACTTCAATTTCACCTCCAATAAAAAACTAACACTTTTAAGCTTCATTTCCTGTCAACCACACTGATAACTTTAAAACATCCTTCTTTGATAAAATTCGAATGGAACCCTGGTCAATGTAAAGATTTATCAGGACTAATTGCATCTGCTGGTGCCCATTTAGCAACATTCAATGCTCAGAAAATATATTTTAGATGTTGATCAGCAACAGTCGTAACAAGCTCTATACTTGATATCTACAGCAAGAAAATTTATATTTTTGGATCGTTTCCATGTGATAAAAGAATATGCGATCAATGCATGATTTAAGACATGATCAACTTCAATGGCATAAATTTTGAATGACTTCTACTTCTTATCAGAAAAAGTGAACTATAATATGTACACAAATAATGCGATTAACTTCTATCGATGAAAGTTACATTCAATCACAAAATATTAAACAAACTTAGATGATAGAAAGAACTGTGCACTTCATACAAAGATATTCAAGCTTCTTAATGAATATAACACATTTAATTATCCTTCCACTGTTCCTTTTCAATTCATGAAGCACTATGATACATTTGAGTTTTGTTGAAATGTATTGCAGGGTTATAGATACTTGATAGAATAAACCAGAAACCTGTATTGTTGGCTGAACCCAATCCGACCCAAAGTCAAAATCTCAGTTGGGTGAGATCAGGTTTGGTTGAGAAATACAGGGTCCGCGGCAAGTCTGCAATCTATACTCCAGAATGTAAACAAATATTTTTCGAAATACATTCATACACATTACTAAATTTCTCTCTCATTGACATTAATTTAATATTTTAGCAGAGAAAATACATTTAAAAAATCGGAAATTGGAGAAGGGATCAATGAACATTTATAATGCAATGTGGCATAAAAATTTGCAGCATAACAAGACAAGACAAGAGAAAAAATAACATTTATGTACTATAGAATTAAATTGAGGGTAACAGAAGGGCTGCAAAATCAGCAGTTAACCACATCTATTAACCTCAAAATACACACATGCAGCCGAAATCTATGCAAAAACTGACATTAAGAAAAATTGCAACCAATTTGAAACACTACACAACCCAGGCCATCGAACTACATAATAATAACATGAATATCAGTCAGTAGCTATAAAAAAGAACGAGCACAAAGCCTAGCCCTCAAGAACAAAAAAATAATATGAACACATATAATTTCCGATAAGATGGCGCTCCATCATACAATCCAAGCCATAAAATACATATCCAACGTGAAGAGTTCATCGAACCTTTCCTGGATGTCAAATTTCCATAACATGTAAATTACACCCCAGAAAGAGATAGAAATACATACACTGATGAGCACTTCCGCACATAGAGGATGAGCAAGTGGGGGAAGGCTAGAACTGATAAATATCCGACCAGTTTCGGTGCATGAATAATGGAGCTTGCATGCTTTCACCATCTGAATAATTGAATGCCCCGTGGTTACTTTGTGGTCCCCAGAAAAGATAACTATTTTGATGTGGCACTGCTACGCTAGCATCAGACTCTTTCTGCGAAAGAAAATTCGAAACTACTTGTTAGTGATACGAGAGAAGCACCCCATACTGTAACTTGGAATACAGCAAATTCCCTTAAAGAAATATTCAGTTCAATGAAAAATCAGTACGCTAAGTTCAGCTTTAGATTTTTGAGTGCAACAAATCAATTCCATTTTAATCACGTGTTAGAGAGAGTGGCTACACATTTAATACATTCGAATGTACTTTACAAAAGTGTTTCAAGCGAAATTGTACTACTTCAAAATCGAATCAGATAAATAAATATAACATAAAATAAGCTATGCATCATATTTTCTCAGTAAACCTGCAAAAATTCAGCATAGCTTGGCAGAAGCCCTGTGGATGATGTTTGAGTATAGCTTGGAAAATCGCTAATACCACTACTAGCAATGCCAACTGTTTCAAATATTTGTGGTGAATTTGAAGAGTTGGACAGCCAGTTGATGTCATGCCCCAAATGCTGTAGTAATCCGTTATCTTTACTCAAAAACCTATTTTCATAGTACGCTGAATTAGTACTGGTTGTGGGTATCTCCGAACTTCCACAGGTGGGGTTCATAGCAGCAAACTTGGAATTAAAGGAAGATTCTCCATTAATCGAATTATCACGCGGTCCGCCGAAAAATATTGAATTAGTATTTTTCTTTGTGTCTTGAGTGCTGGAATTAACATTGGAGTATGCGGATGTCTCCCAATAAGTAGATGCTGAGTTGCAGCTAGTGTTAGCAACATGTGGACGACTCTCATAAGATGATTGGTACCCGGAGCTATATGGGAGACGCCATTTCGGTGACCAAATTTTGATAGGACTAGTAGATGATTGTGTTGCAACTGGGGTCAAGAGTGCAAACTCAGCTACCTAGTACATAAAAATGAATCGATACTAGTTCAAAAAATTATAATTGTACTTATTATCTTTTGCACTATTATCCTTATTCATAAAAAATATTTCATTACTAACTCATATCTGATTGTTTAATCATATGATTGGCAAAATTTACCCTTTAATGCTTAGGGAAATGAAATAATTACAAAATCTTTTACATGTAAAATTTGTTTTATGGAAAACAACAATTATGTAATACCTGAGTCGCAATAGCTGACTTTCCAGAGGGCTGATCAGCTGTTTTTGAGAAGATGCTGTCGACTTCTTCAGGCATTCCATTTTCAGTGTTGAGAACACTTGAACTGCTATCCATGGGAAATGCATCAATACTATTTATACGTAAGTGAACAGGCTTCCTATTTCCATTATGAGATATACTCTGAAATGGCTCACCATCCGTAGGTGGGCTTACTGAGGGAAGATGACCGCTACATTGATTCTTAAGCTGATGCTCTTTGAGCCATTGCTGCATGTGTGAAATTCCATGCTTGGCTGGAGACAGTTGCTCTACTTTTGAGTCCAACTCGAAAACATCGGATGATGTCAAGGCTTTATAGACTGTATCGTCATCTTGACTATTCAGCAGATAGGAACTATCAAGTACTGAGCATCCACCATTATCAAAAGAGAATGATTCTCTTGGTTGCGCAGTTAGGCTTGATTTGCTTGTGGTAGTTGAAGTATTTTGATGTTGTGGCGACAAAAGATGCAAAGATGAATGAGGTGCAAGATTGCTATCGAGAATAGAATGAATGACACTGATTGGAGAATCAGACGATGACGGACTCAACTGCCGATTTTGGGTAGGAGTGGAACAACGACTGGCAGATTGCGAAAGAACTTTTGGGCTTGTGCTTTCATTGATATTAATCAACCTTGCACACTCTTCGTTAATAGACTGTGTCGAAAAATCTTCACAAACTTGCTCAAAATTGCGAAACTGAGATGAAATCCGAAGCAGCTTGTGAGAAGCAATGCTTGCAGCATAATTATCGACGGCAGCTGACATTGAGGAGCATCCACTATATGGCATTGACGACGCACGACGCATAGTGTGCAAATTTGATGAAGACGGAACCACCTTTTGGTGCGATGCAACACCTTGAGCCTTCAGTCTAAGCTTGGTCAACTCTTTCAGTTCTTCCACAGTCAAACCGTGAACCAATCTTCCCGAGGACTGAGCCCGCGATAAAGTAGGAGTCGCTAGACTTGTATTGTCAATTTCCTTGCCATCATGAGCTAAGACATATCGAGGTGCTGAGAGTGGAGCCGGTCCGCATGGCCCGCTGAAACCTCGAGAATGGCCAGATAGGGCACTAACAGTTCGCGAATCAGAAGTTCTTATTGGAACATACGTCGAATATTCAGAAGCGGCAACGCTTCGAGTTGACGACAAATTGGATGCTGATTGATGGCTAAGGCGTTGATTTCCAACTGAATTTGCAGCTTGTGTTTGTTGAGCCATACGAATGGCAGTCATATTTTTGAGCTCGGCAACTGAAATCCCAGGACCCATGCTGATGCCAGTCATTCTATACAAGTCATATAGTCAAAGAAATAAATGATGGAAAAGTATGGCTCTCAGATATAGTGCAAGATGAAACTCTTAAAAAGTATAATAGTCAGAGCAATGTTTGCGTCTGTATATAACCGAGAAATGTATTACGAAATTTTCGTTTTAGCCAACGTGCCTTACTGGTGAGTGCGCAGCGTGCGCGTAAAGAAATTTCGAAAGTATTTAGTATCAACGATATTATCGATGCCGCACGTATTGGTTTACTCCGTAGGGGTTTACTATTCCAGAATTATTTCTTAATCAACTTGAACATTTTTAATTTCGTGCAAATAACACGTTTTTTAACTCAACCGAAATGGTATTAAAATTGACCCCGAAACAAAAAAATAGAATAACGATAAAAAATAGAGTAACGATAAAAATAGAATAACGATAATAAATAGAATTGATAACAAAACACCAGATTTAAAGAAAAACCAAGAATAATGAACATCTTAACTACCACGCTAAAACAACAACGCTAAAACAACAACGCTAAAACAACAAATAATTACAACGCTGAAACAACAAATAATTACAACGCTGAAACAGCAAATAATTACAACGCTGAAACAGCAAATAATTGCAAGAATTAACGCTAGACCATCAATGAAAGCTAAGAATTAGCGCTAGAACAAAAATTAAAAAACGCCAAAAAAAGAAATCTACGCTAAAATAAGATAATTAATGCTAAAAAAAGATAATCAATTCTAAAAAAGAAATTGAACTAACGCGAAAATGATAGAATTATGACGTGAGAGTTCTGCTGTTCAACATGTATTGCAAGAGGTATTGCAAGAGGCACAAAAAATATAAACCCTTACGCTAGTTGAAAAAAATTATTTTTACGTGAAAAATTCATTCAAAAAAGTAACTATAATCTGGGATATCATGTTTCTAAGAGTAATCCTATCCAGTTTTATGTGGCAAAAAAATATATTTCTTGATGTTTCCATGGAACTCAATGAGTACATAATTAATACATATTGTTGAGACTTAACCAAAGAACTTAATGCCAACATGCATTATACACTGATAATGCTGCATCTCCCTCAACCTACAAAGGAATTATTGTTTAACTCAATAAACAATGATAAATCCTCTCCTGAATATGATCTCATTGGTTCTTGCTGGAGATTGACAAAAAAGGTAGCTCTTAGTTCTATTCTAAAAGATCCAATATATGTCAAGGAAAATGGACAGCAGTAATGCTATCTGTTCATTATTTTATGTTGTTCTCTTATAATTTGTTCAGCTCTCTTCCACTACAGTTTTCTTATCCAATTTATTGCCATTCTGATTAGAAAAAGCAACTTTGCAAAAGTCATCTCATGACTCAAAAAATATACTGTGTACAAAAAATTTTCTAAAACTACTTATCATCTTACTTCTTATAGACGTGTACAACATAAACTCAGAAGATGTTCAACCAATATATTTATCATCATTTGATCTGCACATCAAAATCTTATCAACGTGAATCCAACTTTTTTTATCATTATCTAAATTATCTAAGTTTTTTGAGAACCTCAATATTAACCTTTTTCCATACAAAAATGACACTAAGATATCTCCATCAACTTTTCTAAACTAATTTTTGATTCAGTCTTTAATATCTCTAAACTGTCTTTACCAAGGTTGCCTCCAATTTGAATTCAACAACCATAATCAATTTGAAGCTGATCCTTTTTCAAACAATCAACACCAACTTTGTACTCACTTAGAATCAGTCCTTTTATATTTAACTTTGAAGTTGTTTGTATAAGAAGAAAGTATCATTGATAACCCTTTGCTTAAAGTGCTTCTTTGAAATACATTACCAGTTCTATCAGCTTTATTTGTCTTGTTTACTTAAACTGCAACAGACAAGATATTTTTCAGAGTACTTCTTAATGCCTATCCACTGGACTTTTAGCTTATGCAAATACGATTTTCTTCTTTCTCATGTCTTTCGGTTTTTCACTTGAGCCCAAAAATTTTGCAATATTATCTGCCTCAATAGCTGTTTTTATTGCCTTCTACTATGCTGCCAAAGGTAAAAAATGACACTTCCTCTGCTCCTTCTGTAGCTACACTTGTGGAACTTTTGTTCTATGTTTGCCTATTAACTATCTTATCTATATCATTATGTTTAATCTTTGTCTTGTTCTAACTTTACCTTATAGTTACTAACCTATTTTATCTATATATCATCTGTACTAACTTTAAACTTTATCAATGATTTATTGTACATGATGATCTATTCATACTTAGTACTACCAAGTAGCATTGTCATAGACTGATATTTCCTAGAAATGCTTATGTGTTAGATGAACATGCTACAACTTTTTTTGACAGTTCTGCTTTTACTTTTGAAGAACCATCAAGATGTTATTTACATAAGATAAATACTTGTCAACTTTTCAAAAAATCATAAATTTTTTAAATTTTAGTGGTGATGCATTCCACTCAAATACAATGTCTTGAATGTTATGGCGCAACTTTTGGAGTTTAAAACGGACTTCACTTTTTTTTAAATCCACACTATTGCATAGCAAAGTTTCTTTCCTGAGTAGTACTCTGTTTAGTTTTATTTGCCGTTTAATAATTGTCAAGCTTTTAAGAATGAAACGAGTGTATGATGTAATTTTTTTTGCTAGATATGATTGACAAACCTCAGTGATACTTTGGAACAATGGTGTACCTTCTCATTTAAGCTATTTACACAAAATCTGAAAGGTACATTTTTAACATAATATGTAGGTCTTATGGACTAATTTTGACCGGTTCACTCTGAGCGCAGTCAGCAGTCTACTATTTTTTGCAATTATAAAACTTTTATCATATCATAGATTTTGGTTGTTGGTGTAATCCCACATTAAATCCCTTCTCGAGTCAAGTCTGATGCAATATCTTTTGAAAGGACAATAATGGTACTTTTTGAATATTTTCAATCGGAAAAAAGGCATTTTTCTGGAAGTTCATGGAGCATGATAATATTATTGAATTAACTATTTTAGGTCTCATCGAAAGAATTTAAATAGCAAAATTATTAGCCTATTACTTGGCGATACATTATTTTCTATGAACTTCTGGATTTGGCAGTCATACTTTAGAAATGTTGTAAAATGCATTTAGCAGGGGAAGAACAAGAAAAAATGCTTGTAGTTGAATTTGGCAAATGTTACTGGACTGTTTCGGCTTAAGTTCAAATTTCTTAGTTACTATTGGTTCAAATTCAAATTCCTCTACTACTATTGGCTGGAAAATTTTTTTGCTAACTGAATTTTAAACCATCTGTTTATTAGTACGCAATTATTTTTGATTATGAATCGCCGCTGTTCAGCATTATTGGATCTGCCTATCTACGATATAACATTTTGAAGTGTTGTGTATGATACTTTAGCATCGAGGTTAAATGGTTGAATACATATGAATCCTGCATCCAATTGTAAGGAACGACGGCAGTTTCTGCCTGGCGCTAGCTTTCCTTCGAGAGTCGTACCCATCGTGAATTCTCTTGATCCTGACAGTTATGAAAAGGTTAGAGAGGTCTAACGTTTTAAATATTCGTTACCTAAAGAATCGGAATGTCATCGCTAAGGAATTTAACAAGGATATATTATATGATGCGCCAGGTTTCTCAGTTTCGCATAGATGGCGTTCCTTGTATCCTAGAAGGCGCAATTGGCTGGACTCAATTTGCGGATGCCTGGTTGAAAGAAAAAATCTCTGGTCAACCGGAAGTATGCCCCGAAAAGTTTTGTGCCCAGCTTGGCGATGCGCAGGTTCCCATTCTTGAAAAGAATTATGATAAGGCGAAACCAATAACCAGGTGGTTCAAAGCATTAACATTTTGCTTTTATTTTTTTAGTATTTTTTTCAAAGTCATTACTTAATCAAGGACTACTCGCCTTCGCGATTTTGTGAACTATGCATGGAAAATGGATTGGCCAGGCTTGTACCTTCATCAATGGCAATTTCCTACAACGACAGATTTTATGAATCTTACATCAGAATCTGGCGCCCATATTCCGTCGCCAGCGCTTGGTGTCGATCTCTTGGAACATATCCATAGTTCAAGAAAACCAGAACCAAATCCATTGCAGTATCTTTTTATGGGAGCTGCATCTACGAAAACACATTTGCATTTTGATGATGGTAAGTTGAAGAATTGAAATATTGTACATGATAGTTTACAAGTTCTTGAAAATTTTTTGTTACTTTCGAAGTATAGTTGACACTCATTATTTGGATTTCTTAGGTCTGATTGAAATGGTTGAATTTCATGGTTAAAAAATGATTATTAGCATATTATATACAATCATATACACAGATATGTACAGTTCAGTTTTACCTTCAATGTGCAGTTGATTCAATCTCTTCTCTTGTCATAGATAACTTAGTATTACAAAAGCTATAAAAACCGATAAAACAGAATGTATGAATGTTCAGCTTTTTAGATTTTTATTTATATTTAAAAATACAGGATAAAAACTATATATGATATGATTTTTTTAAATTTAAAGTCAAGAAAAGAGATACGAGTTCCAAAAGTATATAGCTTATCACTTTTATCCTTGAAATATTTAACTCTTGAGCAGGAGGCCTCTGCATAACAATAGCCCCAATTGTAGGAAAGAAAGAATGCTGGCTTGTTCATCGAGATGACGGTGAAAAGGTGTTATTGTTGCTCAATGCACGAATTTATTCATTTTTTGTTCAAAATTAGTTGTTGGTAAATTTTAGTTAATAAACTAGTCGACAAGTAATTATTTAACTAGCTTCTTTTTCAATATAAAGTAGAACTTGAATAAATCAAATTTCCACGTAAAACAAATGAGCGAGAAATTTATATTGTACAGATTTAATTCAAATTTTAGGATATATCGAATTTCTGATGCAATAAATAGATTTGGTAGTCCTGACAAATTCTTTATAATCGAAGTAATTTACTGTTTTTATTCCATATAGAGCTTGAACGTATTTTTTATAAGGTGGAGAAAGGCGAAGTAGATGTGGAAAATCCTGATTTTGAGAAATATCCTCAGTTTGCTACTGCTCGTTTATGGCATGTGATTTTGAAACCTGGACAGGTACTTCTGCATGTGCAATATTTAACTACAGCACTTAAATAAGCTGAGGAAGAACTATTTTTAATGAAATTTAAAGATTCTATTAATGCCAATAACTCCCAAAAAACTAAATAATATTTTCAATCGCTTTCAGCAATATTTTTCCTCTCCTTAAAATTACTGCAAATTCTTGAAATATTTTCAAGGTTTTAGTTGAACTTGGAAAGGATGCATGAACTCCATGGTCATTCCACGATTCACCATCATAAACACAGAATTTAGGTGTGATTTTGAACATCAAGAACTAGTAAATCATATCTTTTTTGTCAATTTAGAAGTTCTAGATTCTATTTAAACCAATTTTTATGCAGCAAAGCTTAGTGGTGGAAAAAGAGAAATGAATCATCTCTAAAATGTATTTCTGAAGAAAACCAGAGAAGTTTAATTATTTGTAAAATGCATACTTAATTGCAAATTTTTCCTTACATTTTTATTTTTCTCAGTGAAAATGGTCAACAGCCTATATTTTGCGATAATACATAAAAAATCAGAAATTGATCATGCAGTTTCCAGATGTGCTATTTTTTGCAATAATATTTAGAATCTATTTTAAAATCAATGTAAGCTGTTTTTTGCTTTGTTTTGCAATGAGGTTTTTTTTATTTGTTTAACAACTGCATTCGTAGAATGTATAGCTTCCTTTTTAAAAATGAAAATCTTATTTTATTTCTATCGTATTATAATCAATTGCAATTTTTCATATACTTTTTGTTCATAAACAAGGTTTTGGTGATGCCACATGGCACATGGCATGCCTGTAGAAATGTCACACCATGCCTGAGCTACACAAGGCTGCATCTAGATCTAATCAACTTGCAGGTGAGAGAATAAATGTGATATAGAGGTATTTAGTTAAATTAAAAAATAGGTTTCTACACATGTACATATGAAATTACGACATTTTCCGTTTAAAGTAATCGTTTTTGTTTACTCTTTGCCAGGCATTTGGAAATGCACTGCTTCGAGGAGAAAGCCCGGATGCGGTGGATAAATTTTTTCTTTGGAATGCTGCTGAATGGTTAATTTCACAGGTTAGTTTATATTTAGTCCTGAATATTCCCATAGAATAGTTTATAAATAAATTTTTCTGTTCGAACTTCCTCTAAATTGAGTTTGACTTTGGTGATAATCAAACTTTAGTGACTGTAAGGAAATCACTAGGGTTGAGTTCCTTCATATCTCTTAAATTCAAATAGCGCATAGGTGTTCGTTAATATAGCTTGTCGAAATATCAGCTATGCCCAATTTTTCAGTGCATAAATATTAATCTTGTTATTTTTTTTAGCAAAAAATATTTCGTGTTTCTCTTTCTGGGCTTCTTAAAATGAGGATAATTTAGTACAGAAAGTTTTTCTTAATTATCTGTATATTGTGGAAGCACACGTGCGACCGTACATTTCTAGTTCTTAATATCATTTCATGCAGGTATGAATCATGTATTTTCAAAGTGGAATGCATATAAATGATAGTATATCTGCAAAGCACCTTTAGTGGCTCCCTAAATAATAATTAATCCTATTGTGACTCTATGAGTATCTTCTTTATAATAGTTTGATATTTATTAGTGCGTGAGCTATTCTTTAATATCTATAGCCTACTATTCTATCAGGTGGATAAAATGACAAAGCAATCACAGAAAGAGATGACCGCAAAGAAAAATCTGGAGAAGCAAATAAAAAAATCTTACAATGCTCTTAAAGATCAGGTTTTAAATAATGAAGCCAATGAAATTGTGCTTCACTCTTCCAATAATTTTGACTTTGCAGTAGACGATTCATTAATGAATCAATCTAGCCATAACTGCAACTCTAAAATTAGAGAAATCATGAATGTTGATCATGTGCTTTGTAATCCTGAAATAAAAGATTCCGATTCAATATCGATTCGCTCTAGTTCTGATCCCACTTTGATGGAAGGCTGCGATCAAGATGACATGAGTTCAGGTAGTGATGATGATGGCGCTGACGAAAATCGCATTGAAACCGCTACAGCTGAATTTTCCTTAAAATCAGCTATCAATAAGCTGAAAACTCCTACGTCATATGGCGTTGCTGCCCCGAATAGAGATGGGATGCAATGTCACGAATCGCTCATTGCAATGAGACATGTCATACATCATATCGATATGTGTACGGAGGACATAAACAAATGCGTTAGATCATCACAGTGGGGGACCCAGTGGTCCACTCTTTGTTCAGATATTGATAGATGCTTACACGCATATTCTACACGGTTTCGAGCCAAGAAACGAAGATTGAATCGATGACTAGGTTAGTAAAGTTTTTTAAGGTGCTGCCAAAGGACAAGTATATATAATAAAGGAACGCATTTAGCTCCTCTTTGAACATGTAATAATATCTATATCTATCAGAAACCCAGTTTAATAGGATATAACATTGAATTTTTTATTTCAATCTTTTACTATGCAGTTCAAGTATTTATAATTTGTTTTGTTACATATGGTTACCGTAAGCCCATGTTAAAACACAAATATTAGATTTCACTAGTTAAACTTGTATTTTTATTCAAGTTTGAGTTCTGGTAAACGAACCAATTTCATAGTAAAGTAATTATTCATTCAGCAGTGCTAGTAGCTAATTTTCTCTAAGGTATAGTATTAAGGTAAGCATCACCTCTGTTACATTCGCAATTGTTCAAATGGGTATTGCTTTTCCATCTGAAATCGTAAGGGAGGGATTTTCTTATGACTTGAATCGCATTGAATAATTGTATTTGGATGTATTTCATTTATTTTATACAAGATCTACAAGTTTCGATAATGAAACTAGAAGCTGACATGTTTTAAAGTGTCGGGTGCATGCGTTCACTATGTCTGGTTATTTTAGCCAAGGCAGGGCATACATATGATGGCATTAATTCTTCTGGGTTTTGCTTGTTCATGGTCTAGAACAAGGACGTTATCTTATTTTCTCGCATTGTTGTCCGTATTAAACTTCAGAACTAAATGCCATCATGCACCAATAATCCAAAATAGATCTGGTATAAATTCAATCGATTTAAGTCGTTCTTAGGAATTGTTGGCAAGAAAAAATGTACGCTTGTGTTTGCACACGCTTTATCTAGTCAAGTTGCTATTATGGAAGGTCGGACATAGCTTTATCATCAGGACAATCATCAAATTTAAGATAAGAGAATTTTGTCACTTAGACTGTACAGCGATTTCAAACCAGCCGATATACGCCTCCACTGTAACAATCTTTGTTTATCATCTTGGACTCTATTTCAGCTTTCTATCTGCAAATAGTATGCTAAACAACAAAAAGGCAACATACGCTTTATTTACTTTTTACAAGGTTTCGCTTTTTGTATTATTTAAGATTTCAAACTAGTTGCTTGGATTCAAACTGGAAGCCAATTCTATGCTGCTATCACAAAATTATCATTCGCATTTTTTGAAAAGGTAGATTATTATCTAGCATGAAATGTTTCTTTGTGCACTTAGTATGTTTTTATCAGTTTCTTTGTGTTAGAAAAAGTTTGTCTAAAAGTGGTTACAAAAAATTAAAACTGCATGTGCCTCTGGGAAACAGAAAAATACAGCTATTTATACAGTATCCACTAACAAAATTAATATCCCTTCTTGAATCATATTGAAAGAGTTAAGTCCACTTTTCAGAAAGACAAATTTTTGCATGTGTCATTACAATGAGCACATGCCTAACAGACAAAGGTGTAAATGGCTCTCAACTAAGATACTTGTTGTCCAGGGTGCACTATAGAAATATTGATAAAACATCTTCAAGTCATTAATAATTGAAGAAAAACTTTCTGGGTAAATTTCTCCTACAATTTCATCCAAGATGCCCAGTTCAAAGTGCTCCAGTATTTTTCTAATTACCAAACACTAGTATTTATAGTCTGTGTATGACTGCAAGTATTGCCGCAGCTGTACTAAAAAAAATTGTATTGCAAACATAAAATTTAAACTATTGAAAGGTAAATCTACTGCTAAAAATTCAATAAAAAATATATCCATCATAATAGTATCAGCAAGCAGAATTCAAAAAGTTTAAAAAAGATGGACTTAAACAGTAGAAGATATTGTTTTAAGATAGACATGAACATTAAAAGATATTGTTTTGAGATGCAAAACTGAAAGCAAAAGATAGAAAAGAACAAAAAGTAAAATATAAAAAAAACTAATAAACTTTTATTTAGTCATTTGAGCTGTTTAAAAATTGGACATTCCCATAAATACTTGCCTTTACTAAAATTGCAGTCAAACTGGCCAAACTCAGAAATGTGATATGTACATATGTTGAAATATTAAAGTATAACTGATTGTCTGAAGGATGTAGTTTTTTAGTGGTACTGCTGTCAGGATATTTGCCAGTCCTGCTATCTCTTTAAATTGCTACAGCATAACTGCTCAACTATGTTTGTAAATGTTTGTCTATGTTTGCTTATATTTCACCTGTACCATTCTTACCTTTTTGCCCCTTTTTACCTCATTGCGCCTTAAATGCCAAACCCTTTATGTCAACACCTTTATCACAATCCTGTATGAAATCCATTGTTCTACACCTCTACAATTTGCCACGTGTCATCTTTCTTATGATTAGTTGGAAACTTCTTGGATTGTTTTCTTCAACCAGTTCAACTGACAAAAGAACAATTCAATTTTCATCATACTTCATAAAAACTCTTCTTTACTGTCATTTACTTCACTTTGAACTCTACTTCAACTGACTAAATATTATTACAGAAGTTATCATCAAACTATAATTCCGCTTGAATTTGCCCTGCTATCAATTACTCCGCTTTACTCCACTTTATTTCCGCCAAAAAACAATTTCTTGGAATTTTTAAAGTAATTCTAGAATTGTCACAAGCTTATCAATAGAAATTACAACATTTATGCATTGAGCAAAAGTTGCAGTAAGATTCAGCAAGATTCACAAGAGAGCTAATTTCAAGGGTGCTTTCAAAGGGTATACCGCAGGAGCTAATGGGAACATGTTTATTTGTTCAGTCTTGTATTCATGTTCACTTTTCATTTGTTTCATAAAACGATTACATTTTATTAAATCTTTTCTTTGCTTTGCTGTTTGTCTGCCCTTTACTGTACATCAGACTTTGCCCCCTAAATTTAGCTACATTACTCAACACAGATATAAGTACTGTATCATACTACTATACCCTTCTTCTTCCAATATCAACAACAGCTGCCAATTTTTAATGATACTGCTGTCAAATTTTAATTTCTTTACAAAACAATTGGTTAAAGTTGTGCTGACTTTTTTTCATTTCATGTCTCTGTAAAAAAGTTAGTGTGCGTATATAAAAAAAATTTTGTATTTCTGCATCATCCAAACTCTCTCAAACTTCATTGGGTTATTGAAAGTCAAAATTCACATTTCTTAGTCTACACAAATATTTGACTTTCATCCCTTTTCAAAACCTGACTCAAATGCTGTAAAGTGTCTGAAATCATAAACGCAAAATTTTACAGATACTTTAATATTTTTTTGTAAAAGCAGTTCTAAAAAGATTCTTAGTGATGATCATTTGTCTGATAAGTCACAATGTAAAAAATGATTATATATTTCATTTGCACTTAAACATATTTTTAAAAATTGTCACAAAATAGAGTGAAGTACAAAAAAAACTAAGTGTAAAACTTTTTCCATGGTTCTGCGGGGACTTTTTTCTCCTGATTGTCAAATTTAAGCCTGTGCACTTTCTTTACAAATTGCTTAACTAGTCTACATCCTTTTAAAAATTTATCTTAAGTAGACATTAAAAGAACAATTAATGCAACCTGAGTATATACCAGAATATTACTACTTTCCAATATTTTTAATTTAACAGTATTGTGTACTGGTAATCAACCAATTTTTTGATGTTTTTATTGATTACTGATGGACAAACAAGATATTCCTTACAATTAAAAGGTAGATATGGTAAGTTAGAACATTTGATATAATCAAATATTTTTATCTTGATGCTGACTATTATTATCATTGGCCAACTAGAAAGTAATTACTTAAGTTGATACATAATTTATTTTTTGATTATCTCTGTCCATGCATAATGTAATGGAATTAAAATCTGCTGCAAGAAATACTTTTGAATTACCTATCTAGTTCTTGAAATTTATGTGGCTGGAGAAATACAGTATTTAGACAGTAGCAAAATCTTAAATAGCTGATCAATACTAGTGTCTGGCCAATAATGTCCTTAATTCAGATGCTTTATGTAAGTACTGTTGCTATTCAACGGCAATGAGTATTACTAAACAAACACACAAGAAGAAACTTATAGATATCTGT
>JAULBW010000379.1:0-31177 GCA_032358265.1 Vaucheria bursata | reverse complement strand
TGGTTGAGCGTTAAACGTGTTTCTTAACTGTAGTAGAAAAGCGCAAGATTTCTTTCAATCTCCTGTAAACCACTCAGAATCCGCAATTTCTTGGCTCTTGTTGTGGAACTGTGATGGTTCCCGTATCACTCCTGGATTTGTAAGCCGTCATACGTTGTTCCAATTCTATAATAACTCCATTTTGGTTATTAATGGTGTTTCGAAGCGTTGTGATTTCCTGCTGCATGGCAGAGATTTGTGTTAGGATTATATTTAAATCGCTCATTCTTTTACATAAAAAGTATCGATAGTTCCTCTTTGCAAACTGTAAGTACTGTTGCTATTCAACAGCAATGAGTATTACTAAACAAACACACAAGAAGAAACTTATAGATATCTGTATATTTAAGATGTTGCAAAGAGTGATCTTTGAACTTCATAATTATATACAAAAATGTCGTTACACCTTTTATTCGTTACATTTGAATAGTCGTTACATATAAATAATCTTCATACGAGTGACTCGACTATTCAAAGTAACAGTCGATTCTTAACAATATCATAATTCATGAACTGTCGCTATTATCCGTATCCTCCATAAGTAATGGTGCATAGCGGTTCCTAACAGAACTAGTCATCTTTACAGTTGGGAAAGGTCCAATCTTCTTTCAATCAAATTTAGGGCATGGCCAGGTGTTAGGAATTAACTCCCTTAGGAATTAATTCTATTTTTATATCTGCAGTCAGTTTTCATTTATGACCTTCCAAGTATATTGGCTGCACAGATGCCAGTAGGATTATACATTTTGTTGTATTGATAGAGTTAGCTCACTTCAATTGTTAGGAATTAACTTCCTAAAGTACTGTTTCTGTTTGTAGCTGTGGTATGATTCAGAGAGATTTGTGTAATTATACAATTCAAGAGGATTTGTACAATTTTGATTTGAGGAGAGTCACTTTGGTAGAAGTTCAAGGAGAGTCACATAAGTAGTAGTTCAAGGAGAATCATACATTTATCAGCTTACATATATTTTGTTGTGTAGATAGAATGTTTTCACTTCCATCAACACAAAGTATTTGAATGCAACATATCTATACTAATTATTGTCTGTTTCTTTTTGTTTCAACTACTGCGTTCTTAATATCAATCAACACAATTAGTGCATGATAAATGTACACATTTCTGCAACAGTTTCTTGTGCTTTGTTGCATTTTATGTTTCTAACACCTAGTAGTTTTAATACTACACTTGCTAAGATTGTTAGGACTTAAGCAGTTATAGTTGCATGGGTTTGAATCAAGCAATGGTTCAAGATGCTCTAATACTAGGATAAGTGCATTGTTGTATATTTTGTAGTAATATTCATAATAAGTACTACATTGAGAGTAGTAATAGTAGTAGTCCGGTGCCATGTATAATTTGACTTAATTCGTGTAGTTTATTTGCATTATGTTGTTTCCGCTTCAGTGATGGAAACAACAACATAATAATACGTGTTTCCTGTTGATTTCTTTTTGTTTCCTGCTGTAGTTTATCCTGGTAACTCAAAATTTTGTCCTTGTTTGGGCAATAATCTTGTCTTGTTCGTTTAACCCTTTTCTTATTTGTCCGTTCAACAACACGTTCCTGACAAAGATATACTAAATCACCAAACTGAAATTATTTATTGCATTTTTTTCAATCTACAAAATATTTTGCTGAATCACTCACAGATTTTAACTCTTCATAAACAAATCTATAACTTTATTGAATAGATTTAATACAATCTTGAACTGTGGATGGAGATATAAGTAGTAATTCAGTTGATCCATCAAGCATGGGTTTGGATCCATAGTTTGCACAGGAAGGTGACATTTTAATACTTAAGTGAAATCTCAAGTTGCAATGTAATTCTGCCTCAGGTAAGTTTGCCAGCCAATTCAATTGTTGTTGATCAGAACATATTTGAAAGTATATTTCTATGTCTTGGTCCACTTGTTCTGTCTGACCATCAATTTGGGAATGATGAGCAGACAAAAGTAATTGTAAGACTCCATAAATTTTCAAAAAACTGGACCAAAATTTTTATACAAACATTGACCCATGATTAGATACTATATCATGCAGAAAACTATGCAGCCAAACAGTATGCTCCATATATAAATTGACCAACCAAAATGAACTAATCATCTTAGTACATTCAATGAAATAAGCCATTTCTGAAAATTGATTGACAGCAACCAATACAGAGTCTACCCTCCCCCTATTGGAGGAAGGTTGGTGATTAAGTCCATCAAAATTGAATACCATGGGTAAGGTGGAATAGGCAAAGGTTAAAGCAGGTCAGCTGGTTTCTTGCAATCCAGTTTTAAATAAGCACAAAGTTCACATGAGTCTACATAGGTATTACTATCCTTTTGAATTATAGGCCTTCAATAAGAATACATTAATAATTCAAATATTTTTTGAGCTCAAGATGGCCAGCAAAAGGGGAATCATGACAAACTTCAAGAATTGTAAGTTTTATTGATCAGGAAATGACAATCTTATCTCTGAGTAGAATACCATTGTATTCAACTTTATAATGTTTTTCATCAGAAAACTTTTAAAATAGTCCTTCTTTTTGCCTGAGCAAAGTTAATTTTCTCCAAAAGTGTCAATGTGTCAGTTTTAAGAGTTGCTCCTAATATAAATGTGTCCTTCTGTAACAAAACCTGTTCATGGGCTTTAACTTCAAGTTCATTTGATTTGAGCTGATAATTGGCTTTTTTGACTTAATGCATTGGGTTTTTGTTAGGACCACATTATAATTGCTGTACATGTGCATATTTTGTATGTGCAACTGGACTATTCTTATTGGGCAGTTTTTATTCTATATGTAAATTAGGTTTTTGTATTTTGGTTGTTCCAAATTAAGGAGCTACTTCATTTTTCTCACTCTCTTATCTATCTTTAGAAATATCTATTGTGTTCTTAGACTTCCAAACAGTTTCATACATAATATATTGTTGTATTTTGGTCTTAGTTTCTTGTTTGCTTAGGTTTTATTCTGAATCTTGAAAGTTGCTCCTGATTACCTTGAACCCCACTCCAGACAGTTCTTTAAATTTTTCCTTCTTGAGTACCCGGTCAAGAAGTGATTTGAATATTAAATTTAGAAAGAAAGAGGGACCATTGTACTTGTCTTCAATTCAATATCTTTAAGTCAAGAAATTTAACAACTTTTGATGATCTGTTATAACTTGAACTGGTTTAGCAGTGCTTAAAATAAACAGTCTCAATTGATAGAAACATGCAATTATGGCTAAAAGCTGCTTATCATGTACTTCATAGTTAATCTTGGGCAGTGAAAGTTTCCTCAAATAATATGCAATGTGATTTAATTGGTTTTCAATCTCTTGCAATAACACCTCACCTATAGCACAATCAGATGCATCTGTTTCTACAACAGACTTTTTTGAACTGTTTAGATGATGTAAGATATTAGCTGATTTGAAGGCATTCTTCAAAGTCTGAAATGCCATAGTACACAAATTTGTCCTACCAAATTTCTAATTTGTTTTCAATAGTTTTAGTAGGGCAACAATCATCTTTGAATATTCAGAAGTCAAAGTACAATAGAAGTTAGTAAATCCAAAAAATTATTATAATGTCTTTAAATTGCTTGGAGTTGACCACATATCAATACTAGATGTATGCTTAGGGTCCATTTCAATGCCCGTATCCAATGTAATGTAACCCAGAAGATCAATTTGATCTGTTAAAAGTGAGCACTTCTCCAGTTTTGCAAATAACCAATTTGTCTTTAACTGTTCCAAAACTTGATGGACATGATCTGAATGTTGAATTGAGTCTTTGGAATAGATTAAAATACTGTCTAGGTAAATTGCAAAAAATGCATCAAGGATGTTGAGCAATATTTATTCATGAGCTTCTGGAGTACTGCGGGTGGATTGGTCAAACCAAACAGCATTGTCCTGTATTCAAAATGACTAACTCAGCAACAAAACGCTGTTTTCCATTTGTCTCCTTCTTGGATTTGTACCAAATTTTATGTGCCCCTCAAGTTGACTTTGGAGAATATACAAGCTTTTAAACAATACAACATCTTGTGAATTAAGAGTAAGGGTTTCCTATTCTTAACTGTCACTTCATTCAAACCGTGATAATCAATTACTGGACGTAATTCTCCACTCTCCTTCTTGGTAAAGAAATTAGGTGTACCTGCAAGAGATAATGATGACTAAATAATATCCATTTTTAACTGTTCAGAAAGGTAGTCCTTTAAAGCAATTAATTGAATTTTAGAAAGTGGATATATAGGACCTCATGATACTTGTTTATCCAGAATTATGTTTATCTCTATATCAAATTTCCAATGTTCAGGTAACAGATTGGCTTTTGTTTTCAAAAATACATCACTGGAGTGATAATATTGAGGAAGTAAGAACTTACTAATTTTGAATTTTTTTGAAGAATTTATCATTTTTAATAGGATTATCTTTTAGGAATATATTTGTTACAAATTTACAAATCATTTTTTATTGTGTAGTAGTGGAGGGATGTCAGGAATTAACTTATATTGTAAGTTGATTCCTTTTCTATTTTAGCTACAGGTGTTTCTATTAGAAACATTCTTTATTTTTTTGCTAGTCACATTCTCAATAAGTGGCAAGTAATAAAACAGGTCAAAAATTAGTATTGTTGTGTTTGAGAAGTGTAATCACTTCTCACAACACAGGTCAAGATGTAATGTATAATTGAGTTGTTACTCTCTTACATTTTTGCCTGTTTTGTTGTACATCCCAGCAAGAGATCACTTTAGTGCAAGTGGCTGGGGACTATCCACTGTTTAGATAGTTGGGGGTTTAAATCCTCTTCTTCCTACTTTGGACAAATTATGAATTTGTTGGTCAAAATACAGTGATAAGTTTTTCCAATTGATTCAAGGGTTATGATTTCAAAGCCAATTGAGTCCCAATATAGTTTTAGAATGTGTTGAATTTACTACATACAATGTGGATTCAAATTGTAAATCATTGGTCCTTAAAAAACAGTTCACTTGACCTGTAATTACACCTGATGGTAAGGTCAATATATTGACCATCTCAAATACAACAGGTTCCTTTAAAGGCATCAATTTGAGACCCAGTTTTAAAGCAAAATATTTATGGATAAGAAAATGTTCATACTTGAAATCTGCTAATGCTGAAATAATGCACTTTGAATTGTATACATCTTGAATGTAAAGAGATACATATGAATATTGAGATTTATTTCAGGAGTAACAGCAATTAGAAAGCAAGGTTTATATACAGTTTGACATCCTTTTTTTAACAAGTTGCTAAGAAAATTGAAACTGCTAATGCATGCATTCATACTATGGGAATCCAAACCACAAAACAAGCAGATTATATTGTCTTCCTTATTATCGTGTTAGACCAACTAGTTATCTACCTTAGCTATGAGAGCTATAATTCATACCACAACTCCTCAGTTTCTTGCATGAACTTTTGATGTGCCCTGGTTTGTTGCAGTAAAGGTACAATTGCTCCCTGAAATATCTATCTTACTCCTTCAAAGAAACTGGACCTCAAATATTGCCAATTATAATATCATCAATACCAAGATTTGAAATTTCTAATCCATGAGTATCTTCCACTTTCATATTACCATTAATTAAACTAATTTGATTTTCCATTCACATTTCATGGCAATATCCCAAGCAAAAATTATCAGTGCAAGACACAAGATTGTAGAATTCTTTGGTATTTGTAGAGTAGATGTAGCTGCATAACAAGGACTTTATTTCATTTTATAAGTTTTTGTAAAATAGACTTATGAGAAGAGTTCTAAGCAATTCTAGTTCAGTGGATAAGCACTGAAAACTTGATATCTAAAATCACGCAGAATGCTTTCCCTGCTCCAACTCTAAAGTTTCAAACTTTGCCTGTTGCAATCGGTTTATATCACTGAATATAACCAGAAATATTTGCCCAAAGGCCTCAAATGACCTCAACATTGGATGATAGGGCTGAAAATAGTATTTTACAGAGATGGAAGAATTGAAAGGAATTTAAGTGAACTTATTAAAAGAACCAACATAGGTGTTTCATACTAAATATATTAATGATTCAGGTGCATCTCTAATGTGACATAAATTTCTTTAAACTTCCACTGAGATTTTTGCATCACAGCATAGTGTGGAATCCCATCACAAGATGTTTGTAATATGTTGTGACAAACTACCATCACAAGTATTGCAATCAAGGTAACATTTGAAAATAGCGATTGGACATATAGAAATGAGACATATAACAGATAACAATCTTGAATGGAAATAGTTGTAGCAACTGTTGAAATCCTCAAAACCTCCCATGCCATAAAATTTCTTATGAAGAATTGTCAGTAGAAGTCCTAACAAGATTTGTGCTTTTAGTATAGATCACTTACTGAATGCTTAAAATACTTTCAGCAGCAATTCCAATAAGACACAAGGAAAAAAATTACCCATACCTAAGCAAAGCAAAAAACCCAGTAGAATAAAGGAAGAGCAAGTACAAAAAAATGCAGTCCTGATGTAGTAATCAAATGAACCAAACAAAAGGAATAGAAATGCAGAGATATTGCCAATCTATGACAAAGAATGGACAAAAGAACTAGAGAAACAAACACAGGAGTAAAGGAGAAGATCTAGAAATACTAGGGGTAAAAGTAGAAAACTGTTAGGAACTAACTCTATTAAGGGTTAGTTCTTATTTCTATGTAGCTGCAGTATGATTTGTCCATGTTTTGATTTTGGTTTCAGTTTGGTTTCAGCTTGGTTTCAGTTTGACTTCAGTTTCAGTTCCATGGTACTTCAGAAAACTTAACCCTGTTCTTCATGCTACAATGTTTTGTGTGTTGCAAAAGTCATTTCAAACTCCGCTTCAACTAACTAGATATTATTCCAGAAGCTGCCATCATACTAGAATTCCGCTCAAATCGGCCTTACAGTTAATTACTCCACTCTACTTTATTTCTGCCAAAGACAAATTCTTAGAATTCTTTAAATAATTCTAGAATTGTCACAAACTTAACAATGGAAATTGCAGCATTTATTTATGGAGCAAAAGATGCAGCGAGATTCACTGAAGAGCCAATTTCAAGGACACTTCAAAAGGGTATACTGAAGGAGCTAGCAGGGACATGTTTATTTGTTCAGTCTTGTGTTTATGTTCACTCTTCTCAAGTTTGATAAAACTTTTTATATTTTATTAAATCTTTTTATTTGCTGTCTGCCCTCTGCCAGACATTGGTCCTCACCCCCTTCTTAGGTATGTATATATTATATCACTATACCATCTCTCTTCTATCTTAACAGTAGGTCAATATCAAATATTATTTCTGTTTTACATTATTTGTTGTATATATCTAACAAAAACATACGCTATTCAGAAAAGTACCAGACTTACAGGCTGCTAAAAAAGAGAAAAATATAGAAAAGTGCTACAGTACTAGGATTCCAGTGATGCCTGCAAAGAAAAGAAGATAAAAAATAGAAATAAAGTAAAGAGAGAGAAAAGGTATTCACATTAACAAGACAAGAAAGTGTTGGATAGCTCTACACTAGTGCAATAAAGAGCATGTTGCCTTTAGTGTAGCATTTCCATAGAAATGGATAAAATTGAGAAGTGAAACAAAAATATAAAAGTGCAGTAAAGGTTTTGCAATTGCATAAATGCAATTACTTGACAACGATTCCTTTAAATTGGGTTAATTGCTGAAATATCTTTTTAAAAATATGTAGAAATTTCTGTAGGGCCAATAATGTTCCATAACTTTTGTGCTTGTAAATAAACAGTATATCAGATATACTATAGACTTGGAGTTGCTGCTGAAAAGGTCAATTGTAACTTGAACTCATAGCATGTAGTAGATAGCAGATAATAATGTTGAAGAAGAAAAGTCAAAGTATTTGTAGAGGTCCTGACACCAATATCTGCTTTGGCATTCTCCATTTTTTGTCACTTTTTTTTCCTATAATAGTGCTGCTTTCAAGATGCAACGTTGTAAACAGTGTTTTTAGCCATTTTCCATTGGCTAAATTATTTGGTGCTTCATCTTTGCTCAATGTAGTTGCTTCTCATCACATTTTTACTTTATTGTATTTCATTGTTTACTTTGCTTTTACTTTCATTAACACCTTTGCTCCGCCACAATCTTTGTTTTTCACCATCATTTTTCTAGTATTTTTCTAGTAAGTATTATACATAGCATCATCTTGACATTGTGCACACTTGTCATCTACTAAACTTTTTAAGCTATTTATGTTTTATTATTTTTTTAAAACATTGATTGTGATAAATTATTTTCAACAAATAATAGCATTCTCTCAAAAGCAAAGTACTAGAAATGCTTTTTTAAAATCATAATTTTATCTCCATTTTGCAAAAAAGATGACATTGAACTCTAGATACATGAAACAATATCATGTGTTTAGTTAATTTTATGGCTGTTATGAATGTGTTTTCAAACAAGACTCAAAACTACAACAAAGAGTATATTTACACAGACGTATATTGTGTTGCTGAAAGTGAACATATTTCACAGCAATACACAAATCCTAATCTTAGCCCATCACCAAAGCCCAGCAATGACTGGCCATAAAACCTAGAATTCCAATGTGTAAAACTGACTTACCATAAAACAGAATTTCACAGCTATATAATAGAACTAACCCCTTAAGGTGCTAATTCCTAACAATAGCAGTTCTTCTTTCCTATTTTCTTCACAAGATAAGCATCTACAACGTTTCTTACTGAACATAGCTTAAATGGTAATTAACGTACACATTTGTACAGGATTTAGCCAGTTTGACAACTGATATTGACAAATTTTCATCCGTTTGATGAATTTGCTCTCAGCAATCATTTCTATTTATTTTACAAAAATTTAAATCCAACATACAGAGAAGAATACTAAAAATCTCTGTAGAGAAAACATTTTGTTGAAAGAGTAAAAGATTGAATAGTAGTTCAAAGAATCAAAATGTAGGTTTTATTTTCAAGCTAAAAGAGTTTCGCAGCATTATATTCCTTTCTTAAAATACAACAATTTTATTGCACTGTAGAATAGTATATAATATATATTTAATTCAAGTATATCAAATGATAAACTTGAAATGCATTGAACATACCAAATCAATGAAGAAAAAAATTTGCTGATAAAATAATATATGACAATGACAAGCATAGAAAAAAAATTGATTAAAGATATCATGAAAACCGTATTAAGATAAGACTTGCTAGTTTATAGAGAAGTCAAGATGGAAAAACTTAATGAAAGGTGGTAAAAAATAAGAACAAGAAGAAATAATGTAAAAAAATATTAGGACCTTAAGAAGCTAGTGTCAGTGCTGGTCTGAGCAATATCAGCAAATGCAACAAAACACAGCATGCTGTTTACAATAAGTTTAGCTTATACTTAAACATGCATTGCAAACAATGAACTTTGCAACATGACATAATATGAATGTAATTTGTGATTTGGATTTGTGATATACAAATCCAAATTTTAATCACTGTCAGAATGATCCAAACTGTTGCTAAATAATGGTAGTGGTTTATAACAGTTCCTTATAGCTAGATAAAGATCTAGAGAATTTAAATATAAATTAATGCTGTATCGTTTGTAATAGTTTCACAGATTGTTGTGAAAATATATTGGTTTTCTGTACAAAAAAATATGTTGTAAAGGCAAATGTTAAATTGTCATGATTGGTTGTAAGTTTGTCAACTTTGACGGCTAATTTGCCTGAAGCAATGGGCAATTTTTAGCTGTAATTACTAATTTCTCATTAATGCTTGCCAATTTATCAAGTTCAACAAGAAAAACAATGAAGCAATTCCCTTTTTCCTTGGTTGATAAAGAAGGGCTTTTTTCTCTGGAGCATGTCTCCACAGATGCTGTACAGATGCTTTCTACTCCCTATGCTCACAAATAAAATTTTATTGCAGAATACTTATTTGACACATTTACAATATCATTATTGTACATAAGAAAAATATGATACCAGCTAGATGTATAGATTTAAGCTTAATAAATTCATCTAATTAAACTTACTTCTACCAATCAGTTCAACTTACGCTACTAATTGTACATTGAAAATTTAAAGTACTTTCTTTGTAAATATATATTCAGTCTTTTTTTCTTTGGAAGAAGAAGTGAGAAAAAAGTTTCATGAATGTGCAAGCAAAACAAGCAAGATGCAAAGTTATAACAGTAAAAAAGTATATTATACACAAACACAGTTATGTTCCTGGAAGTGGATACTGCACAGTAACATAAATTCTAACATAGTACCATAGCCCATTGCCACAGCCTATTACCACAGCCCATTACCACAGCCCATCACCACAGTTCAATATATCAAGCATTGACTTGCCCCAAACCTTCTGTAAATTTCTACAGCAGTAAAATGGAATTAACCCTTTAAGGAGTTAATTCCCAACAGAAAGCCTTGGCTAAATAAAACTGGTAATTTTATTAGAGTTTGTCTTAAACATTTCATCCATTTTTCATTTTTAATTGATTAAATAATATGATGTGTATTAACAGACATACTATATTTGACATCCACATTCAATGCCAATCTATTTATACTCTATCTGCCTAATGTCACTGTCTCTTCTCACCTGCTTTCTAGTTTAAACATCATTAGGTGGTACTTTAAAACCAAGCTATAGAGAAATGGCTTGATTGAAATTTTGAATTCAGATGCCTATGCCTTTGTTATCTCTACTAAATACTTTTGAGTTACTTGGCAACTATTATGATGATCAAATAAATGTTTGTTACAATTTATATCTGCTATCCCTGATGATCTCCTGCAACTTTTTCTGAAGAACAAACTTTTGAATGGACAATTATTTTAAAAGTGATCATATTTGCCGGATTACTTAGAGCTCTAGCAACCTACAAAATTTGTATAATGTATGAGATTGATGTTGAGACCAGGAGCTTTATATTGACTAACCTCCACATCATCTCAATTCACATGAATCCAAAGAAAATTTGGCTTGAGGACCAAGCAAAGTTCCACCTGGCCTCAGAAAAACTGCTTGTGTTTGTAAAATCATATGCAAAGTTCTACGACTTATCATTGACCTCTAAATCGGCTTGCATTTATGTTGGTGACACAGTAGATGGAAGAGTGATGATAATCATCCATGTTGATGGCATCATTATTGCAGGTACTTCATATTGGCAATACATAGCAGGATTGGTCATGTATTCCATGTAATTGAAATGTACTCTTTCTTACCGTGGTTGCCTCACACATATTAATCAGCACTGTATCATGATCTTCTTGTAGATGGTGCTGAGAGAAATATTCAGATTTAATGGTTAAGTGTGCAAGTTCTACCGCACGTAGTGCAAGCTTAACTGATATATTTGCCTAAACCTCATTGTTACATTTTGATTAAACTGTACATAGAATTTTTGTGCAAAACTTGGATTTGAGAGAAATTACTCGTAGTAATGTTTTAAAAGGACGTGACTGCTGCCTGGCAATGTCATAATTGATAGATGTGCACTGTTCAATGATGTAAAGGATGTACCAAAAAAATATTATGTTCTGATTCAATAATAATACGTGCACATATATATTCTGTATTAATAGACTTCATAAAAAATAGCTATGGCTCCTTAGTGTTGTCATTCCGTACTTTTACTAGTGCATTTTCACTTGAATTTTTATCTGGTAATACTTTTTGCAGTTCTGATATTCTTTGGCAGTGTTGAAAAGCATCAAATTGCGCCTTGCACTTTCTAGAATAACAATCGTAATAATCAATGAATGACCCTGATACCATTGCTCCAGCCTGCAAAAAGAAGGGAAATTATTTCCAAAAGTGTCAAGACCAAATAATAAATAATGAATGCATACATCTGATGTATAGAAAACTGTAAATAAATATATTACCTTAAATTAAAACAACTTTTCTTTAAATCGGCACTCACTTTAGGATTAATATCACAGTATTCTCTGTAAATATTTTAATTTTTGTAAATTGCCTGAGTTGAGTTTATTATTCACCATGTGCTAGCATGCAAACTTGCTTTTTGTAATCCTAAAACTTCAAAATAAAATTTGAATTTATGGGATCCCTAATTCTGAACAATCAAACGGTAAATACATTAGTCTAGCAGTGTTAAGCATTAACACATCGCATTGTGCATCAGAATGAATTGTAATATGACAAGTATATGGGTGTTTAAACGATAATAAATATTGCTAGTAGTCCATTCATATCTTTTTATCATAGATACTAGTACATCGCTTATTACATAAAGATTTTAACTGAGCATGAAGTATTAAGACACTGCAACATTAGAGACGCATCACAAGTGGACTAAAAAATATGTACCTACCATCGGCCAGTAGTTTCGCAGGCGAATTCCAACCGGTAGACCAATACTTAAGCCTAGAAGTGTAAAAGCATAACAGCTTAACATGCAATTTGATTTATCAATCGATAACTCTTGTTCTGTCTTGCCATCCGGCCGCCATAACTTTCCCTACAAATTTCATATCCAATATTAAGTCTATACACGGAAATGAATTATTTAAAATATATAGTTACTTGGAACACATTCCCGGGAAGCATGCTACCAACAAAATCGTTAATATTGTCCACATTAGCACCTGCAATCAACGATTAGCATGCAAATACGATATTAATAGATTCTAATTGAAGCAGACCTGCAGATGAAGGTAAAATATTTCCCATTATACACAATAAATTCCGGAATACCGCCGAGCTGTTGCTGTCATGCTTTAATGCGCAGTTACTCTAATGTTCAACTTATTTGAAAATTTAATTCTACTATTTTCTCTTCCATAATTTTTTCAATTTTTTAAACAGTGCCACAAGTTTTAAAATTTCTATTAAATTTAAAAATAAGAAACTCCTTATCAAGATGATTGCTATGCGACGGTTGGGTAGTTCGGATTCGCACGAACTATGTGGGGGGAATCACCACGGCAATGATGATGAAAATGTTGTTGTGCTTAATGCAGAAACTGGACTAAAGGCCTTGACATTTCCACCAGATTTTGTTTGGGGAACGGTAATCTGCATTATTTCATTGTAAATAAAAGATATGCAAATAAAAATAGTGTCATATATTTCATTTGCGTACTCTAAAGGCAACAGCTTCTTACCAAGTTGAAGGGGCATGGAACATCGGTGGAAGGGGACTATCAATTTGGGACACTTTCAGTCGAACATTGGGAGGTGATACTGGAGATATAGCATGTGATCACTACTTTCGATTTAAAGAAGACTTCAGCTTAATGAGAGATCTTGGCTTTAAGCACTATCGTCTCAGCATTTCGTGGTCTCGAATCCAACCTACAGGAACTGGTCCAGCTAATCAAGAAGGTGTTGCTTTTTATCGAAATATTCTTGACAGTTTGGAGTCCAATGGAATCAAACCTCTGGTTACTCTATACCACTGGGATCTTCCACAAACTTTGGAGACTCACAACCAGGGGTGGCTAAATCGAGATGTAGTCCCTGCTTTCGTTGAATTCGGTAATAATTACTTAAAATAGCAACATTTGCCTTTTATTCTATCATTTTGCAAGCATCAAGTCTTTTCCATTTCTCTGCTATTTTACTCTAATGGCTTGGAAAATAGAACATGAGAAAAAATTTATTTATTGCGCACAAAATTTTTTTTGTCTTTCATTTCAGCACGTTTGTGTTTCACTCATTTTGGGGATCGAGTGAAACAGTGGATAACAATAAATGAACCTTGGTGCGTATGTTTGTTGGGTTATGGAACGGGCGAACATGCTCCAGGAGTTAAATGTTTCGATGGATCTAAGGTAAATTGTGTTACATTTTTTTCGCAAAAAATTGTTGTTGAAACATTAGTTACGTCTTTCCACACTAACAATAGGATACCTCGTCATAAAATGTTTCTTTATCCCTTTAGATGTGTAAAATCTTGTAGCATTTTATTATGGATAAATTGGAAAGAAAACTATTTTATGTTTATCAACATCTCGGGTGATGAATATGTTAGATGTTTGTTGATCAAGAATTTGAAGATATAATAATTTTTTATTCAAATATTCTCCTTGAATTCACAATTTTTAATCAAATTTTTATAGGTGTATTTAGCAGCACATCACGTGTTACTCGCTCATGCATCTGCTGTTGATCTGTACCGGCGACAGTTCAAATCGGAACAAGGTGGATCAATCGGAATAGCTTTAAATGCAAATTGGAATGAGCCAATTGGTGATTGTAACCCAGAAACATCGAAGAAAAATGCTGATGCTGCGAATCGATTGACGATGTGGGGATTTGGATGGTTTGCTGATCCTATTTGGCTTGGTAATTATCCGATTGAGATGAGAGAGCGATGCGGCAACCGCCTTCCTGCTTTTACGGTAAACATTGTTTTTAATAATTTAGAAGGGAAATGAGTTGAGCAATTCAGCTTAAAAGACCAAAAAGCTTGAAATCAATGTTGATTGTGTCTGTTTTTAATATTGATCAAGTTTCACATGTAGCGCAGTAAACATAAGAAATGGTCAAAGAGTATTCAACGATATACTGTTGATTTCTCTGTAGTTTCTTATTTAGAGAAATCATTACATTATTCAATTAATGTTGTGAGCTACATTTCAGAAGTATCATTTACTCCTTGCAGTATATAGATATTCAGTAAATGGTTTTTGTTTGCATCGCTTGTAAAAAATTTCTTGAGAATTGTCGCAAATAAAATAATGAGTCATTGTGGATTGTAAAAAGCAATGCATTTGGAACTACTTAAGGAATCTTCTAATTTTTTCATCCCTGGCTGTAGTTATTTATGAATATCTGTGTGATTACGCGATAGCTCATTAAATTATTTATTGAATATGAATTGAACCATAAAATATATGAATTGTGTCATACATGATAGGATGAAGAAAAACTCTTAGTACACGGATCGAGCGATTTTCTTGGATTAAATCATTACTACTCAGATTTTGTTAGAGAAAGCGTTGCATCTGATTTTACTAGTATGTGGGGTGTTACGAGCAAAGGTGATTCATTCTTCATTTCCACATGATTTTTATTGTAAATCTAGCTATTTAGCTTTGATGACCAGTTTTTTTTCTATATATAGCTAGGATTTATATTTATTCTCTGGTATTCCTCTTGTTTTTACATAACATTCACTCATTAATTTCTAATTTTGTGTGTTGATGATGATGATGATGATGATGTAATTCTCGTACTATTCATGTATGTCGAATTATAGATACTTCAAAACATACAGCAAAATGTAATATTTTACCCAAGTTTATGAATTGGTTTTAAATGCACTGTGTTTATTTACTCCATTTACATTCTAAGGCGGTTATTTTGGAGATATGGCTGCTACTACCTTAGGCCATCCTACTTGGTCCTTAACTGACATGGGTTGGAATGTGGTCCCTTGGGGATTTAAAAAACTGCTTCTGTTTTGTCAAAATCGATACAAACCCTCTGGAGGTGAAACAATCTCATATTTATTTTTACATTAGCAATATATAAGACTTTTACCAGTTTTTGAAATGAAAAGTTAGACAATTGTACAAAATTTGGTGATTAAAATATTGTCTCTTTCCATGCAGTTAAATCACGATGCTGTCATTTATGAAAGTATAAAGGCGAGTAAAAAGCCTGAATTTGTTTTTCTTTTCTTTTTTATTGGTTATACTTCTATAATATGGCTATGTTCAGGAAAAAGTAGATAATACGGATATTATACATTTATTTTTCATGGGTACTGGCTATGTACAAGATCATATTGTAATTTTCATCTAGTTATCCCTCCCAAAACATAAAATTGCTTCATTTGCTTTATTCTAAAAAGTCCACTATTCTTTCCTATTTAAATATCTTTATGGGGATTATTTAAGGCGTGTAGGATCATGTTCCCATAAAAGTTTTGTATCGCGCAGGCATTTATGTAACTGAAAACGGATGTGCAATTCCTGAGTTAACAAAGGAAGCTTCACTGTCTGATTCATTTAGGATATCTTATCTTAGCAGTTATATTGCTGCAATGCACGAAGCTATGAATGAAGGTGCTGATGTTAGAGGCTATTTTGCATGGAGTTTCCTGTAAGTTTAGCTTTCCCTATTATATATAGCTGCAAATTTTGTACCGAAATAGGTTGCATATGTCAAAAATAAGGATAGTTTTATGCTGATGCTTTTCTTGTTCTTGCCATTTTAATCTTTGCCATCACTACGAAACATTTTTATTGACTTTTTCCTCTGTTGCTATAGACATCATGATTAGTTTGCCTGCTGCTTTAAACCAATCTGCCATAAAAGAAATAGAAATTTCATTATTTTTCAGTTTTTTGTGAAGAACATAATCTTTTTTATAGGGATAACTTTGAATGGAGTTTGGGGTACAAAAAGAGATTTGGTATTGTTCATGTTGATTACAAGACGCAGAAGCGAACGCCTAAATCTAGTGCAAAGTGGTATTCAGAAGTTGTGAGGCACAATGCAATGTGTTTTGAAAATGATGCTCTTTTCACAGATGCAACAACATATCACTATTGAAGGGAAGTGATAAAGCAAAACAATTTTTTTGTTATACGAAGACTGTATTGGTACATAGATTTCTAGCAGTAGATATTGATTGATACAATTGCACATAGTTTGCTTTTATTTAGGTTTTGTTCCATAAAGATGTATTCGAGCTCCAACGATTCGTTGATGAATAGTACATATGAATTCGTTTTTTCTTTCTTTTGCTAATTATTCCGCGCAAATCCTTTATTCACATAAATCTGATTGTGTTTTTAAAGTGGTGATGAACAGTAGCATCCAAATCTATAAACATTTGATGCGATTCAGCCGTACGATGCGAGAGATGTATCATTTCAGCCATTTATCGGTTTTCAATCTGTATTTATATTTGGATTCATGTATAATTTCATTTTGTGCAGTCTATGAATGTTAAATTTTTTTGAAGTAGAGCAGCAATGTGCGTATTAAGGATTGAAGCATTTCATTAGAATAAACTATTGACATCAATATCAATTTTCGACGTACAGCATTTATGTCTCAACTGCGCCTCGGCATCACTTTGTGTTATATAATACATGAGGCAATGTTAATGCCAATAAAAATTTATTGAATAAATGTGATCGTCCAATTTTTTGGGATGAATATTTGTTTGGCTTGCTGATAAGTTTTGTTGTACAACCTTGTTGGATTCTCTGTTCCTATTTTATTATTGTGTCACTTCTATTTGCAAGGTCTAGTTTAATGAAAGAAAGAGCTAAACATCAAGGAAATTACCACTAAAATATTATCCTATAGAATTGTTTGCATGCAATTCGTTTCAATCTAGCCTTTTCTGATAGGTCAATGATTTAGTTTATTTTGTGGTATCCCATCAGAAATGGTAGGGGGATTCATGGCATCAATACCCCACCTTCAAAATGCAATGTTAAATTCACCAAGTAGAGATGAATCGCTACACGTTCGAATTCATCATATTTTGCCGTTAACATTGAGCTGTAATTTCGGCTGCCGTTCACCGAAAAATTGAACACATTAGGCCGACCTAGTTGTGTCGCATTGCATTTTTGAGGCGTGTCACTTATAAGTGCAATAATATGATTGCAAGGATATTGTAAATACGTAGGCCTATTCTCGCACCGCTTTCATACTGGATCTAACGGCGTTGCTTCGACGCTCTTTATCATGAGCCATAGGAAGCCGCCTACTAAATTGCATTCGCCAGCAACGAAAAAGTTGAAAGCCAGTGCACATGAAGATAGCATAGTAGTAATGAAAGCTGTGAATACCATTAGAGTTTTAGTCGCCGATGTTGTGCAAGAAGTAATGACCGGTCATCCTGGTGCCGCGATGGGGTGTGCTCCGATTGCTTTTGAGCTTTATTCAAAGGTGTCCTTGACAAATTTTGTCTTTATCATCTGAAGTGCCATTCTAATCTATATACGTATATTCAGTCTATGAACTATAACCCAAGTAATCCGAAATGGCCCGGAAGAGATAGATTTGTCCTTAGTAACGGTCATGCTTGTTTATTGCACTACATTATGTTGCACTTGACTGGCTACGATATCAGTATTGAAGATCTAAAGAGACATCGCCGTTTGGATTCCAAAACTCCTGGTCATCCTAGTAATGTAATAACTCCAGGGATAGAGGTTCGTCAAGAAACAATTTAAAAAAGTGTGCAAACATACGCATTTATATTATGTGGAGGAATTAATATATTTTATATGTATATATTTTTACTAAATATTGCAATGCATTGGAAAAGAAACTATACATTTGCATACCAATCTTAACTGCATAAGTAAAGGAATATAAAATGAGCCTCCAAAGTTGGACATTTCATGATTAAGTGCTCAAATTTTCAACATAAGTAGGTGTTCAGCCATTCAAGCGACAAAAACAATTTTGAAAAAGTAGAAAAAATATTAATCACTGAATAAATGTTCTCAGATACTGCTGCTCAAAAACTAATAATTTTAAAATTTTTAGAGATAATAAGTGCAATTCATATTTCTTCAATTTTATTCCAGCCATTCATCTATAAATTTAAGGCGGACAAATAAATCGATAGTTTACTGTCAATTTATCAAGGTTGTTTTCTGAAGAAAATTATTTGTAGTCACAGACTTAATGTCAGCGTCTACTATAACAAGATATTTCTTTATGAAAGTTAAATTAAATTTGAAAGCTTATCTTTGTTTTGTAAGCTGTCCAGTCTGATAAAGTGTCCAGAGGTACGAGGGGCCTAACTTAGGAGGTTTCACTGTGTACATTGCCTTAAGTACATTTATACTTTTAGGGCTTTTCTATGCAGCATCATGCATTTACCAAAATTTCGTTTCATTTTCCTTATTCAAGTCAAATGTAAATATTTACCCTTCTGTTTTTTAGATAACAACCGGGCCACTAGGCCAAGGAATAGCTAATGGTGTTGGGCTCGCAATTGCTGAGCGACACATGGCTTCAACTTTCAACAAAAATGACTTTGAAATAGTAGACAACTATACTTTTGTACTATGTGGAGATGGGTGCATGCAGGTAAAAAGTAAATGCGTGTATATTGAGAGAGTAGGAAATACAAAATTTCTAAATTTATACAATTTATTTAATCAGATTTTATACAGGAATTGAATGTATTTATTGATTATATACATAAAAATATGCCCAAATTTCAATTGGACTTTCCCTTGAAATTCATCAGTAAATGAAGGATGTAAATTTTCAATTAAATCAAGTTATGATTCCTTTCAAAATAAAAAATGGACTAAACAATAAGGCTGATTTGGTGCAGGAAGGGATTTCAAGTGAAGCATCTTCTTTGGCTGGTCATCTAGGATTAGGGAAACTTATTGTAATTTACGATGATAACCAGGTCAGAAGCTCATGATATGAAATATACTGTTAAATATTGATAACAATCTAACTGAACACATGATTTATGTATTTTTTTAGATGTTGCCAAACTTACTGTGTGCTCTTCATTTTAAAATTATGTAAGCCTTTGCACATTTAAGCTAAAAATATCTGAAAAGGCTGAATTAGAAAAGAGTGACAGGTTTAAAATAACAAAATTACTTAAATCAGCTGAACTAGACTTCAAATCTTAGTGCCTTAGATTTTTTTGTATTGTCTATCCTTTTATGTACAAATTTTTTACTATGTTTGAAATTAGATTACAATTGATGGGAGCACTTCATTGACATTTTCAGAAGATGTAATAGCACGATATCGATCATATGGATGGCATACCAGCACTGTTCAAGATGGAACAGATATTCATGCTATTCATCTTAAAATTGAAGCGGCTAAAGTAGTAATAGAAAAACCAAGCCTTATAAGAGTAAAAACTATCATTGGCTACGGATCAATGAACCAAGGATCCGAAAAAACTCATGGTTATGCACTTGGAGAAGAGGATGTAATTGAAATTTTTAATACTAAAATATATAGATATATCATTGCTGCCTCTTAAATATATTAGATTGATTTTCAAAATTTGAAATTTTGGATATCCTATACTGATTACTTTTTTTGTAGGTAAGATATATAAAAGAAAAATTTGATTTTGACCCTGATGAGAAGTTTGTGGTTCCAGATGAGGTTGCCAAATTATTCAGGTGTCAGTTTTTATTGACTCGGTGTAATTGAATTTTTGCATAAAAATTCTTATTTTGTCGTTTTTATTTGCTATATTATTGCCAAGATTATGACCAAGAAGAAATGCTGAAATTCAGTTCAGAACATATTTCCTTGTATAATAATCAGAACGTCATTTTGTAGATGAATATGAAAGTATCATTTTTCAATGCAGACAACTTTTTCCATACCAATAGCCATGTAATTTACATTCTCATTAAATGTTTACAAATCAATAGAATATTATTTTAATGAATATTTTTAATCCATTTTTAATAGTATATATCATTTGTGAAAATTATCTTGCAGAGAGGCAGGTGAGGCTGGAAAAGCTAAAGAAGCAGAGTGGGATGACTTATTTAAGAGATACAATGCAGTATATCATGATGATGCAGAAGAGTTCATTCGAAGGTCAAACCATCAGCTCCCTCAAGGATGGAAAGACAGTGTTCTAAGTATGAGCCATCGCAGCAGTGCAATAGTTGATAGCTCCTCAAATAAAGCTACTAGAGTGTGGGGAGGAGTTGTTCTTAACAAAATAGCTGAGAATATTCCGGAAGTGATCGGTGGTTCGGCAGATTTAACTTCATCCAACTATACGCAGTAAGTTGAGAGTTGCCAAAAGTACCAATAAATTTTCAAAAATTTTGACTGACACATTAATTTTTTGGAATTTGATTCCATATTTAGATGTTTATCAACGTCAATTATGACATTATCAGAATTTTTCATTGGGCTAACATTTGTGCATTATGTACAGATTGAACTGTTCAATAGATTTTGAAAAGGACACTCATGAAGGTCGTTACTTAAGGTTTGGAGTTCGTGAACATGCAATGGCTGGTATATCTAATGGTATATTTGCTTATGGAGGCATTCGCCCTTTTTGTGCTACATTCTTAGTGTTTATGAGCTATTCAATGGGGGCTATTCGGCTTAGTGCACTCTCTAGATTTGGTTAGTTTACTTTTGATAGTAAAAGTTATGCACTTTTTAAATTCACCTTCTTGTGAGTTCAGGTCTAAGGAAAATTCGTCTCCTTGAATTTTTTAAATCTTTGTATACAAAAAGTTTTTTCAAAAACAAGCTATTTCAAGCCTCAACATATACTAGTTTATAGAACTCAGCCAAAACTTTTGAAAGAAATATGTGCTTTACAAGTACTAAGCTATATCTATTTGGGCATTATCTCAAGAAGCTAATATTTTTTATTCGTCCACATCAGGTGTAATATATATAATGACCCACGATTCTGTGTGGCTAGGAGAAGATGGACCAACACATCAACCAATAGAAATCATTCACCACCTAAGATCAATGCCAAATTTGAATCTATTTCGACCTGCTGATATCAATGAAGTAAAAGGATCGTACATACATGCTGTAAGTGGATCTTTTCTCAATATGACTTTGTAAATTTGTAAATGCATTTTCTATCTGCAAATATTAAACAATCATGATTGAAATATGTATGTGGTCATATCTGTCTTTTCATTGGCTAAGATGGAATCGGTTGAAATGCCATCGGTGATATGTCTGAGTCGACAGCCTATGCCTCAACTTGAAGGAACAGATGTAAATGCGGTGTACAAAGGAGCTTATACCTTAAGTGAACATGGATCAAATGAACAAAACGTACCAACCGATATTATCCTACTCGGCACAGGTAAAAATTAATACTTTTTTGTATAATTAAAAAGTACCCATGGTGATTAGTTTCTATAGTACAATAATTCCTGCTTGATTTCATATACACCTTTTTCATTGCTTTATTTAACAAATAAACATTGCAGATCAAATATTCAGGGATTTGAAATTTTTCGATAGGATCTGAACTGCACATTTGTGTGGAAACAGCTAAAGTGCTAGCACTTGATGGGAGAAAGGTGATTAAAACTTTTATTATCTATTCCAATTTGTACATAGCATATAATAACCACATGCATTCATCGCCTTGACTGCCTGAAAAGGCAATATCTACGGAATATACTTGAAATGCAAATTCATTCAGTGAAAAAATATTTCAAATTTCTAAACATTATATTTGACATTTCAAACATTATTTTTGCGCTATATAGGTTCGCGTCGTAAGTATGCCTTGTATGAATCTATTTGATTGCCAGAGTCTGGACTACCAGCTTGAGGTGTTCCCTGAAGGTATACCAGTAATGTCTGTGGAAGCGTCATCTACATATGGATGGCATAAATATGCACATGCACCATTTGGAATCATTAGATATGGAAGTAGTGCCAGTTGTAGCGATCTGCGTACAAAGTTTGGATTTACTCCTGAAAATCTTAATATTCAAGCTCAAAGAGTAATGGAGTTTTATCCACCTGGGAAAGCTCCATCACTGGTAAAATGCCCAAAATTTGATATGGTAGGATATGATCAGTTTGGCTATTAGCCGATGCATAATATAAATGTAACATAACTGAATACCAAACTATCACATTAGTTGAGCTGAATATAAAATGTGCTCTTAAAAGTATTACTTTATGACTTTGTCAATAAACTTCAAAATGAAGTTTCACATTTGATATATTTAATTATCAGCATTAGTTAATATTATTGCAAAATTCTCACCTGCTGAGTGCATCAATAGTGGTGGCATTTTGATTAAGCATAACTATGAATATTCTCATACCTGATATTTGTAAATACTCTCTTTGTACTCAGTGATGGATAAATCATGTTTTGTTGAACCAGCCCACTAAATTTTCCAAAAAATCCATTTCTTTACGTTGCAATTTTTCCTTTTATGTTGATTAAATTCATGTGAAATTTGGAGCAATGCGATATTTCCTAATTCCACGTTTGCGCTGTTGATGATTAGTTCAACCAATCGATTTTAGTGGCTAAGAATATTCTTTTTTTCGAAGACAAAATTATTCTTTTGCATCTAAACTGTTCTTTTATTAATGTCCATTGGTTCGTGCTGATTACTCGCGCAGTGCTGGTAGACTCATATATTTAAAATGACTATAGCTGATCAGCTCAGTCGCCATTATGTAACCACAATTCGAAGTCGGCTCATGTCGATCATTGAATTTGCATTATAATAACACCCGACTCTGAATGCAGTTGAATATTGTATGCTGTCACTCATAAAAGGTTCAGCTTATTTCCAAATTTTAATTCAAGCATTCGTCAATCATCAAAAACATGTCGTCCTTGCGAGGAATATGTTTATTAATCTCAATTGCTTATGCGTTTTCGTTTGCGATGTGAGTTCTAGATAAAATCTTCAAGTTTTCAGTATTGATTTTTCACGAATCGTAATGGAAAATACAGACCTTCCCAGCTTCGACAACGTAGAGAGCTGCATATTTCTTACGCATGTCCCAGTCCTCTTGATGCGATTTCTAGCAGCATTTTTGTGAGTGAAGCGGTCCCAACTGATTTAGGTAATATTGGCGTAAACAGTGACATTTTCCAGCCCATATTCTTGGGTGGTGTTGTCATCATGTTCAGTGGTATTATAGTTGCCTATATTGTGAGCGAGATAATTGATAGGGGAGATCTGTATAAAGATCTTGGCGAGGAGCTTGATGGGTAAGTGTGCGTCATTTTTAGTTGAATACTGCATTTATAAATTTAACTTGGTTTCAACAGTAAATATGAGAAGGAGAGGATTGACCGAGATGTGCTATTACAACGTCAAGCGTTAGAATCAGCAAGGAACGACGCAATCATTACTGATGAGACACAAATGCCTTTAATATCTGAAATTTTAGATGAATATAGTGATTAAAAGATTAGAGTAAAAGATATATATGCTACATGTGCTTATTGGATTGAGATATTAAATCTCATATTGTAATACCATCATTCTTTTTATTCAACTCACATCTTGAATTACGTATAAAAATATGCCATCAATGCTCTAGCACTCAGGACATCAGTGGGTTTTAAGGCAAAATTTTACCTGCAGCTGAAATGCACATATTTTAATATTGTTTCTGCTACTGAATTTATTTAAAAAATCAACTTAGTTGCTGAATGCATGAGCAAAGAGTAATTCAGGTGAACTTAAAAACTGACTGGAATTCACAGAGGCAATAATAATTACCACTAGTAAGGTACTTTTTCGGAGCAATTACGGGCTCCATTCTACGATAATAATTTATCTTGTGTACACCAAGGAAAAATAAATGGATTAGTGATGCATAAATGCAGGTTGACATTTTTAAATCCTACTGAGAGAAATAGATCATTGTCATATATCAGCAAGTCAACAGTTAAATCAGAAATGTAGATTTTTATGACCCAAAAATTGACACATACGCGCTATCATAGGCCATAAATCATTTACTAGAACCCAACTCATGGGAAAACGGACTCCAATTAGCCAATAAGCGATTCATGTTCTCCATGCATTGTATATTGATATCTTTTAGACTTCTAACTAGTATCATTAAGTCATTTCCAGCGCATACCATAGAATCTTTATATCTTTCAGTACCTGTTGCAACATAAAAAGTGTACATATGTTTTCATAAATAGTATGCAGCATCTAAGTTATTAGTGCAGAACTTCAATGTATGTAAGTGCGACAAAAATACATGGCACGATTAAACTATTATTTGGAATCAATGTGAAGGGCTCAATCCTCGCTTCGGTTGCCACTTTCTATTCCTTGGATATCAAGCAAAGAGTCTTGGCCTGATCGATTATCTTCAATTTCTGCAGACAGTTATAAGTAAAAATGGACCGTTGAGCGATCAAAAGTCCTAAAGAAAATATTCCTGAAAATATTAATACTATTTTTAGGTTATTTTAAAAATATATCTCAATCTGCAGAGTAATGAACATGCTACCTGCTATATTTTTCTTTAGCTGAAATTTATTTCTTTTCGATTATCATGAAATATTGGAGTACAATATTATTTTGCTGTTATACCTGATGTAAATATGTGTTTTCCCTCAATCATTTGATTATGGAAGCTTGTCCAAAATGCTATAAGCATGATCACTATGAAAGTACTGCCAAGAGAGAAATACCCAATCAGCTCACAGATTCCTGTTATTACTGACAAAATAACCATGTCGGAAACTACCAAGCCCATTTTTCCATGCCAAGGATATTTTTTAACTTGCTGGCGAAATAAGCGGTCATTTTTTCCTCTTCCAATAAGAATTTGAATTGCAATACAACATAAAACGGCAAACCCCAAGATTGAGTGAAATGTATGAGGAATTACAGAAGAGCTGTTTTTTAATTTGTTGGCAAGAATGAAAACCAGACCTAAACAGGAAAAGCTGGCAGCCAAGTATTGAAATGTCATATGCATCGTTCTACTCTTTGTAGCGGGACCGTGCTGCATGATTGGGCTAAATATTTCTAAAAGAATCTTATCGCGGTAAGAAAGAATTCCGAGAAACATGAATAAAAGCAATCCAACGCTCATGAAAAATGGATGACTGCAAGAGAATAACAAAATATAATTGAAAATTTTATAAATAACCACAGCGCAATTTAAACATGAAGATTCAATAAGCGAAAACTTCACTTACAAGCTGAATAGGCTAATAGTTCCCTCATGCAGAAACACAAGCACTATTATTGTAGTTACACAAATTATAGCGAGGGCGTAGGTTACATAACTTGGACGGAGACATTCTGGCACCTTTAGTGACGAGAAAACATTACCAGATACTGAGAAATACTAATAAATTTCAAAAGAATTCATCCCAATTACAATGTATACCTGATGGTTCGCACCTTGAACAACGAAAGAAGGTGGCTTCTCTTCATGCTAATCTTCATTAAAATTACTCGACAATAATCGGACAGCACGTTACTCATCTTGCCTGCTAAAAATTTAATATCTGAGATCTTAAAGTGTATCATCAACATTTTATTGTAATTGCACTAATTTGCAAAGGAATCTTTCACTGACAAAGGATTTATTTTTGGGATGGAGAATTCATGGAGTTAACATCACCTTTGAGAGTCTCAGCTTGCCTTTGATCTAGGAATACTAATGTCAATTCTTGGAGCGGAAATTTGTATAATCAGATTGTTTAGTTATCACTCTAAAGAAGGAGCTCAATTCCCTTCATAAGTTTTAAAATTACATTGATCATAAAATAATGATGATATTAGGTCGAATTCATGCAATCGATAACACTGGGATGTCATAGCTAAGACTAACTGCTCGTGCTGACGCATAACCCAAGAATCCAAAGCAGAAAATAATTAACAGAAAAATATTACACAAATAACGCAATTATATTAGTATCATTTCATATGTTGACAAGAATGAATCTTGTCAACACCTTGCAACTTATTCTACATGCGTACAAGACAAATTAGATCAAACTATAAATACGACTCCCTGAAGGAACTGTATATGAACATTGTAACATATAAAAGCATTGCGGTTCTAAGGTGAATCACATGGCAAGACATTTATTAGGTCCTAACAGTTATACACTTAGATTTGACAAGGTCAATGCAGCAGGGTACAGCTAAATCTTATCTTAACACATTACAAACATTTTTCAAACTTATATATTTTGATATGTATATAAAACATTATTTTAAAACAATCTTGCATATATTCCTTTGTTTTTTCCATAGAAACAGCAGATGTAAGAATTTCTTTTATGAAGTGATGAGTACAAAACAGATGATCAAGTTCATACTTTTCTGCAAAAAATGAAAGCAGCTTTCCACTACTGACAGATAAGTATTGGGTATAAAATTAAAATGTTTCATACATTTATCACTTTCATTTTCTGTCAAAAATAGTGTGATATCACATATAGGAGTCATTTTAATATTATGCATTCAACAAGCAAAAAGTCATGCTCCTTAAATTTGTAAATACTGTCAGCAGTTATAAAGCAATTGTACATTTTGCTATATTCAATCATTGATAGTTTCATTAGCCATAAAACTTGAACTTTTTTTTAAATCAGCTGGATACATTATAGTTGAAAAACACATTTTTTAGCATTTCAAACCAATTGTGGAAGGTGTTTGGTTGAGTATTATACCATAAATATTCTATGTTGGTATTTTTTCATATACTTTATGAAAATAGTTCTAAATGAAATATCATTGTACTTCATATGAAATCATGTAGTTTACTTTAAATTACTGAAACTGAAAGCTGATTTAGATCATCAAACTGCTCATCAATTAAACAATTTCTTTTAATATGGATATCTTCACATTTAAAAATGTCTGAAAATTTTTAATCGGATGATTGTGTAATGAAGGAAGTTATTTTTTTCAAGTATCAGTTCTATTGACCATCCATAGGATTTGTAGCATATAAAATATGGATGTGGATCTGATATTTCTAAGTTGGCATTCACTTTTTCTTACAAAAAAATTATCCATTGTTTACCCATTTTATTCCATTGACATTGATATCTCTTCTTTTAGTAAGGATAAGATGTCCCAGACTTTTCAATAGAAGCTAGGTTGCATATATAAATTTTTTAATTCATAAAGTGACTGGTACTTGTTACTTACTTTCAATCTCTACTTAATTGCAACAACTGCTGAAGACTGGTAATGTCATATTTACAGGATTCACCTAATTCCTGCTCATTTCCTGAGTAAATGAAAAGAAGTTCATTGTTACCTAGTACTTTCAGATAACTTTTTTCTGTAATATAGAACAATTAAATGTTGGCAGAGATAATTTGTGTAATATCTTTTTGGGAATATTAGAAAAACTGAGCTAAAAATATCAATGGCAAAAATATCTGTTGATGTCAGTTTTGATGATTTAAAATTATTTATTTATTTAATGCTTCAAAAAGATTTACTCAATATATCTATAAAAACTAATAATTTGGACAATTTTTTAAAGCTATTTGATGCTACCAATCTAATATTTGATGCATAATCTTTGCTTAAATTTGCCCAAAAAGACCAGATTGCCCGGCATGCCAATTTAAAAAGTGCAGAGAAATTACTCAATAGAAACTGGAATTTACTATTTTAAAACATTTGTCATGATGTATGGTAAGAGAGACAAACAATGCAAGAGAACTATAGTTCAAATATGCATTAATGTTTTGACCTTCATTGTAAGAAGTGATTATATTCCTCCAATATAACATTACTTCACTCAAAAAGAGTATGTGACTGGACACTTTGAGAACATGACTAGACATGTTACAAAATGTTTCAAAGAGGATTACCCGCAGCTATAAATAAAAATGAATTTAATTCATAAAACAAGTTAATTCCTGATACCAATCTTTTTCAAGAACTGGTAATGTTTTATCACCAGTCTATAGATCCTACTTACAGTCAAATGCCAAGTGAACTAATATGTACACTAAGACAAAATTCATGATTTAGAAACTGCACTCATTTTGATACTTAGCTCTAATATCATTTTTAACAATCCTAAACATTTGGAGTACATAAGAAAGTGAAACTAATCCTATTATCTGCTGAAATATAGATAGAAGATAAAAATACAAGACACGCAAAAAAACAGAGAAATACACAACAGAGAAAACAAAAAGAAGATGAACAAACAAATATATTAGTAAGCAATCAATAATGATCAACAAGCAACAATCCAGATGCAGTGCTTCCTTCAAAAAGCAATTAAGCCTCTCTACAGTAATGTGCAGCATAGTAGTGGAATGTGGTCTATAAAGAGAAAAGTGAATTTAGTTTTGTTAACTCTTAAATCTTAAAACCGTAAAACACTAGGTGGGGCCAGGTAACCAGAAAAAATTTTGTAAGACTATGATAGTAAGATTTGTTGGAGATGAACTATTTTGGAATATTTTACAAATTGGAATTACATATGAAAGTACGTATTGTGAATGTAGATGCATTTAAAAATGCTTACACATAATAGATAGGCATTTTGATATTTTCAGGGGAGCAAACATGGTGTAAGTAACCAAAAAAAATAATCTACATTGAAAAGCAGTTCCATTGCAGTAGCATCCTTTTAACATTAAATACCTCAACTTTGAAAGATGCAAACAATTCAAAAACTGGTGTTTATAAAGCTAAGTATAAAATTTGGAACAGAAAGTGTTAACAACTCTTATTTATTCTCACACTAATTAGAGTAGATAGTTCTAAATAAAGAAATGAGGTTAGCAAACTTTACAGAAGGAAAAACTTTAGATATCAAAACATATAGCATTAGTGAAAAAATTTTCTTGCATGAATAGCAGCAGATTTTTTTTCTAGTAATATATGGCATTTTTAAATGTTCAATGAGTATCCTTTATTGTGAGCTTCAAAAATTCTGCACTGAATGAGCATTAAAAAATAGCTTGGGCTTCTGCTGTTCATCAAAATAGTTTTTTTGGCATTCTAAAACTAGAAAGTTGAACAAATGAAGTATTTACTTACCAGAAGAATTAAATAAAGTGTTTAAAGACAAAATATTGTTTTCATAACTGAAATGTGTTGTGTTTTATGCAAAGAGTACAAACATATCTTGATATTTTTCAAAAACAAAATGCTTCTGTATTTTAAATTTAGACTTTAATTACTTTGTTTGAATATGAAGTGATAAATGCACTTTACAAAAATATCAAGCCTTTCTAAAAGAGACAGTAACAATGAGCCTCTGTATCTATGAAATTAAGTGTGTTCATTTAGGAAGAAGAAGGGTATAGTAGTATGATATAGTACTTATACCTGTGCTAAATGGTGTAGCAAAATATAGGCAAACATTTGCAAACAGTCAAGCAGTTATGCCATACCAATTTAAAGAGATAGTAGAACCAGCAAATATCCTAAGAAAGTGTTTGACTTTAAGTAAAACTTTACTATTCCATAAATATTTGCTTAGATTCTAAAACCACTATTCATCCTTTTTTGGCTCTGCAATCATATTTAACTCATTATGGTTTAGAGTTTTAGCATGCTAAAAATTAGCATTTATAAAACTGATATTTTTTTCTTTTATTGTCAGTTACAAAATAATCTAATTCCATTTTATAAATGTCAGATTAAAATAGTGAAGCCAATGAAAACAAATTTGGCATTGTCACAATTACTTGAGTAATGATGAACTAAGAACCATGAACTTGAAATGCATCATATTATAATATGAGGTTTGCAGCAATATGAAGTTCAGAATTACGTAGGCCTTCAAAATCTTTGAAGTTTTGTGCAGAAAAATAAAAATAATTTTATTTTTTTAACATCACTTGTCAGAACAATTTCTGTACTGTACCATGTGTCACATATTTTCACTCCTGTCATTTCCAATCAAAATTGAAATACTTTGATACCATGTACAAGTCTTCTTGAGGTATTTTGACATCACATACAATTCAATCCCACATTGACTTCATGTTCTTCAAGTTGATCTGATTTCTAGACAGATTTCTACATTTTAGATTTTTTAACTAAACCTAAATGAAGAAATATGTCATGAAACTACCAAATTATTTATACGTATTCCTATCCAAAAGTACAGCAATGAAATGTAAATTTCCCAATAATCAATCTGCTGTGAAATTTATTTATGGCAATAAATGAGAGTATATCTAAATAGTCAGCTAATGGGAAGTCAAGAATATGCTGTCCAAACTCAAGTATATTTGTATATGTGATGCTATTAGTGCTGCAACTCATCAACAGGAACTTATCAACTATGAAGATATATGGTAATTGTCTACCACAATCAATGATATCATTTTACTATGAAATAGTCTTGACTTTCTCCAAGTATACTGAGCTTAAATACTCAAGCATTGCTCTAATTGTATTTATCACTGTATGAGTTTACTTGCTCACTTTGTCATCCGTTCAATTGTTCCGTATGATTTGCACTTGCTACAACCTGCTCAGTGTAATCCATGCAACATACTACCTACTTAATCTGAATCTTTATATCTCAGCTGCTTGGCTGGATTGACAGCAGTGTTAGGAATTAACTTCCTATAGTACTAATTCTATTTGTTGCTACTGTGAAGAATAGATTGGGGAATACAACGCAAACAACAAAATAATAATAGACAAAACACAATAGTTAAAATATATAA
>JAULBW010000368.1:0-31192 GCA_032358265.1 Vaucheria bursata | reverse complement strand
TGCTAATGAGAAAGAGTCCCATGATAATTTCTAAATACAATGGATTTAGAAATTTCAATAAATAGGCACCTAGCCAAACGGCCGGTAGAGCAGCTGGTACGAACAAGCGAACAATGGACCAATTAATATCGGTTCTAAATACATAGAGTCGTGTGGCTGAACTCGTGAATGTGCCAATGGATAAGGCGGCTGGCACTTGACTCATGGGTAAAAAGAATCGCAATATTGGCATGAGCATTAAACCCGCCCCGCCGCCACACAGCGCACTGATGCTGAAGGCGAGGTAACTGCAAACAAAGATGATGATTAAAGTACTGGTCATGTCTTGATTGATCTACTACAAATGAATGGTTTGTTACGACACCAAAATTAGTCTATTAAATGAGTAAAGAACAAGAATGTATGGGTAGCACTTTTCTGTTGACGAAAAGAACTCGTGGTATAGATATTGCTTAGTTTCAAAACCAATAAAACAATTTGCTACCTTGCTCATTCTGAAATGGCGTCTTACATATTTTTTTGTTTTACTGTTTCTATCCAGAATTAGTTTTTCTCAAGACAGTGGTGCCCTTATTCAAAAAGGCTGGGCTGAGCTTGTAAAGGACAATGATACGACGGCATTACGGCTGTTTAACACCGCCTACGAACTGGCGGAAAAAGAAAATGACAGTGAATCAAAAGCCAGTGCCTTATTGCATTTAGGGATGGCCTCCTATGGCTCTAGTTTGTTTAATGGCATGATCTATGCCACCAAAGCATTGCGTGAATTTGAGCATCTGCGGAGTGTCCATCCAAAAAGTGCTGAACTCGGACGTGTTAAATGTCTCATCTTAATTGCTACTATTAAAGCACGGCAAGCTAAGTACCTCGAATCAAAAACACTTGGACTTCAAGCCTTAAACGCCGCATTGCATCTTCAAGATACGTCGAGTAGTATTGGACTTGCTCATTTTCTCTTGGGGAGAACGTATCTGAAATTAAACCTCAGAGACTCTTCTGACTACCATTATAGACAGGCCTTGCGAGCGCGCTTACAAAAAAAAGAAAATGCTTATTTACCTTTGTCTTACGTTGCAGTGGGAGATTTAGAACTCCGTAATGGCAATCGTCAACAGAGTTTTGACTATTACCAAAAAGCACTTGCGCTGGCGGAATCAACTGAAAATAAACAGGCACAAATTTCTATCCATTTGTCACTCAGTAAATGGTGTGGTTACGAGTCGGATCATCAAGTCGACGCTTTCTATCATCTCCAATTTGCAAAGGCTTTGGCAGACAGTATTTCAGATAAGAGTTATTTAGTGAATGTGCTCAGCCAACTAAAGGACTATAAAGTGCATTTTGAGCAGTATGAAGAAGCACTCGCTATTGAAGAGCAACTGGTGGACTTAAAAGAATCTATTAGTGTTAATGAAAAAGAGCACCTCACCAAAAGCCTTGAAGTGCAATTTGGACTTTCTGAAAAAGAACGTGAATTGAATCATGTTAAGAAAGAAAAGGAACTCAGCACCCTTACCAATTACCTTTTGTATACAGCCCTAGCAGCGGTGCTCGTAATTGCGGGGGGTACAATCATGTTCTTACGACGAATCAATAAGCGTGATCAAGAGATCTTGCGATCTAAAGATGCTTTGTTTGAACTGGCGGAGGAACAGAAACAGCTCAAAGAACAACAGTTAAAAAACGAAATTGAATATAAAGAGTCGCAATTATCAGCGCTCACCATTCAGATGATTCAGAAAAATGATCTCCTCCATGAATTGAAAGAACAGCTCGAAACAAGTACTTCTTCTAATTTGGATGCTTCGGTGAGCAAAATTTTGAACCGTGGCTTGAATCAAGACAGGGAATGGAGTGATTTTAATACCCATTTTGAATCCATCAACAAAAACTTTTATACCCGGATCAAACAGTCTTTTCCCGACATCAGTCCCAATGAATTAAAAATCTGCGCCCTCATTAAGATGAATTTATCCATCAAAGAAATGGCCAGTATCTTAAATATTAGTCCTGATAGTGTCAAAACCGCCCGTTACCGTTTACGCAAAAAACTCAACTTGAGTACCGAAGATAACCTTACCGAATTTATTTTAGGCCTCAATTGAGGCCATGTACACCTCCTGTAGGGCACAATTGGCGGCTTGTACACCTCATGTCTACCTATTTTAATTGGAAAACGCCTCCTCCTCAGTGTACCTTTGGTTAACATCAAAAAACAATGCCTATGAAACGCAGCATCACAGTGAGTGTTCTTTTTAGTCTGATAACTACTTTTGGTTTTGCCCAAATTCCAAATCCCGGTTTTGAGTTGTTAGACAGTACCAATGCCATTAAAAATTGGTTTTATACGGGCATGGTGTCGGTTACACTGGGCGATTCAATTGTTTACGACAGTGCCGTTGTGTTAAAATCGACAAACGCTCGTACTGGCAACTACGCACTCGAATTGCGCAATAGCTACAATTATACCAGCAACAGTCCTTTTATGAATGGAACCGCTTCTGCTACGTTACCAGATGCAAATTCTTACCGAGGCTTTACCGATTTGATTCCTATGACTGGACAACCGATAGGATTGGATTTTTATTATAAGTTCAGTCAGAATCCGTTTAACGATAGCACCGTGTGTACAGTGAAGCTATACAATAGTGCGGAGTTTGAAATAGCATCCGGTGAGGGGAGGGTATGGACGGTACAATCGAACTATCAACTTAAAACGGTTTTCTTAAATTACCTGACAAGTATTCCACCAACTAATGGAAATTTGATTCCTGCTTTCACTAGCATCGAATTCAAAAACAAAATGAGCGCCGGTGCCCCACACATTGGTCAGCGTACGTTGATAGATGATGTGTCCTTTCGTTATTCAACGGTCGGTATAACAGAACAGGCGGGTAATTCAGTCGTTCTTGTTTTTCCGAATCCAGCGCAGGATCGTATTTACATCCATTCAGACAAGGCCTTTGAAATTGAATTAAGGAATGTGTTAGGGCAAGTTGTTTTGAAAACAGAGGGGTCTGACATGGATGTGAGTTCGCTGCATGCTGGCGTCTATTTTATGACGATCCATCAGGGTGATCAGGTACAGGTAAAGAGAATTGTTATTGAGTAGACTGCTTGGTTCAGGGATTTGCCCCTAGCGTTAGAATGCAGTCATCACGCTCATTTTAAACTGGCGCTTCTCATCCTTTGAACTGACTTGCATAGGCAACTAGTCTCTCCTCACGACAATTTTCTCTCGATGAATTTTTCCAAATTCGCTGATTTCGAGTGTGTAGAATCCTTCTGAGATCTGACGAAGATCTAATTTTTCAGAAGTCGTTAATGGGCGTGATAAAACAATTTTCCCCATCTGATCTTTGAGCGTGAGTTCTGCCGAGGTTTCTAGCAGACTACTCTGAACTATTAGAAAATCAGCAGCAGGACTTGGATAAATTTTAAACTGTGATGGGATGAATGCTTCTGCAATACCAACTGGATTTGGGTTCGGTTCTTTAATCACGGTATCCTTGGTCACACTTACATCGTCAATCAAATAATAAGCCTGCATGGCTGGTGAACCAACGCTGACAGTGGTTGTATTGGCATTGGTAAAAAAATTGCCAATCATGAGCTGCGTATAATTGGAATCGGCAGTGAAGAAATCGGTAATGGTGGTCCAGTTTAATGAATCTGTTATAACGGTATTCGTGAACACATGGGCAGAGCCTGGAATTGTAGGATTCGAGAGGTAGGGAAATGTGTATTTAATAAACTTCACACCGAGTTTATTGCAAGCCACATTAAAATTGAAAGAACTGCCGCCCGCTAGACAAGCTTTAAACGACACTTTGTATTTGACACCCGTTACCAAAGGTGAAATCAGTTTTGTACCGATGTACTCTCGTCCGGCTTGTCCATTACTGTATTGAATATACGCCGCCAAACCGCAGTAGGCGCTCCCTGTGGCCGCTGCTTGAAAGCCTGCCATGTTTGAGGGTACCGACACGCCGCCGGGATTAGACGGGGCACAGGCATTGAAATAATCAGATGTTCCACCGTAACTCGACCAACTCACGGTCGTGATAGCTTGATTGATGGAGACGGGACAGGTGACGTAGCTTTCAAAACTCGGGTTAGGCACCAAGTTTGTTTGTGCGCCCAAAGTAGTTAGGCCGAAAGCAAACAGAATAAAAGTAGATAGTTTTTTCATGATCATACCTTTTATAAAAATCGAAAAATTAAATCTTAGTCTATCCCTGAAATAAAAAGAGCCCTCGATTCTTTACTATCAAATTTAAAAAAAATGTCATTGACCTGTGGCCGTTTTAGACCTTGGGACCAATAAACATACAACTGGCAAGTACGGCTCCGTAATTACTTCTGCCAGCGACAGCCCCTCAAGGGATAGCTTCCCATCACGTTTACATCCAGTTTCATAGTGTCCACCACTAACGTCGTCACAACACAAATGCCATGATTTACGCCAATGTAGTTGATTTTAAGCGTATCGCTGTTTTGCCAATTCCAAGTGCCTTTCCAACTAGCAAGCGTCGTGTCACTCATCACCAACGGACCTTTCATATAATAATAAGCGCCGTTTGAATTAAAATAACAATGTTCAGAGTTGTCAGAGCCATGCCACCAAATATTTTCAATGTTGGTTGGATTGGCAGGTAGCGTCAAGGCTGTATTTGATTTTTTTTTGCAACTCGGCCCAATCAAAATGAGCAATGCTGCAAGTGCTGTGATATAAGTGCTTGGTTTCATTTTTGGGAATTTTTCTTGTAGAAAGAGTCGCAACAACCATGCCACATTTTGTTAAGTACGAAAGTTGTTGCCCCATTAAGGAGTACTATTTGGTAAATCATAAGGCGACGAAATTCGACTAATTCATTTGGCATTAAAGTTCAGAATCTTTTCCCCATCATAACAAAACAATCCCACATTTCGAGTTCCGATCCAGATGTTTCCTTTTTTATCTTCCAACAAAAAGAACACATCTGTATTTGTTAAACCATCGTTTTTAGTAAAGCGGGTGATGGTTTTTCCATCGCTGCGCCACAGTCCACCAACACTGTCGTTGGGCATGGTACCGTAGTCAGACCCATACCAGAAATTTCCTTTGCTATCTTCAAAGCACGACATTTGCGACTCTTTTTTTGATGTAATACTATTTGCTTCAAACGTAAACGCGCTTCCGTCGTATTTACAAAGTCCGAATCGACGTGTAGAGAATAACAAATCACCGTTTTTAGATTGACTAATGGCCCGAATCCAGGTTTCGTTTTTTGGTTTGAAACTCTCGAGGGTGTTTCCGTCAAACCGCACAATACCTTCGCCAGCAAGGGGACCAGAGCCAAACCATAAGATTCCCTTTGAGTCTTCAAAAATACACTGCACATCTGTTAGGCGGAGCGATTGTTTGTTAAGGACGTTTAGATCGTAACTGAGTTGAACGAATAAATTAGTTTGGTAATAATACAATCCCTCATTGGTGCCAAACCAGATCTTTCCACTCTTATCTTGAAAAATACTCCAAATGGGAGTTCCAGTGTTTTCCGAACTCGGGAGTCGTAAGTTTTTTGAGGTGGGAATTGACACTTCTGAAAATGTCTGGCTGTCGAATCTGCAAAGGCCAGCATTTGTTCCTATCCAAATAATACCCGATCGATCTTGATAGATGGACCAAACCGTATTGTTCGTTAATCCATTAGATTTTGTAAACTGTGTGAATGTCTTTCCATCAAAGCGATACAGACCTTCACCTGTCGTACCGAACCAAAGGTTTCCATCCTTATCTTCAATACCGCAATGAACATTGTCGTAAACGCCCGTGCCTTGTGTTTTTATCAGAGTTGCTGGGACATTTTGTTGGAATTCCCATTCGGCAGCTGAGTTTATTTCTTTGTGACCGTTACAAAAACTTAATAGGAAGGCAGTCATCAAAAATAGAAACACTCTAATATGAAAATAAAAGTGTTTCATTGTATCATTTATTGCCTATTCCAAGTTCTTTCCTGGCGGCTGCATTCAAAATATATTGCTCTTCGATGGGCACAATTTTTCTGGAAGATTTATTAATATCTTCTCCTTCTTTTGTCCACAACATCGGAAAAAAGCTAAAACACTGATCGCCCTTGAGTTTGATCAAATCCGTTTTCCAAGTGCTCCAGCGTAGTCCTTTATAAAATTCATCGAGGTTTGAATTAAAACAAAAATCTAAGAACTCGGTGTAAGACATATGCATGGCTTCGTACTTAAGATTGTCGGGCGAAAAATAATACATCTTGCCTAAGTCTGTGCCCAAGCCCCCGCCATTCAAGAGAAAGAAGCCTCCCACTGCATCGTCTGCAATGAGTAAAAAGGCCGGTGCTTGTCCTAGTTCCTGAAAGGTTTTGCCTTTGTTCCAATCCGGTAATGATCGCGTCAATTTAGTATGTCCCGAACCCAAGATGCGAATCCAACCATGATCAATTAAAATACCACCCGTCATATACACAATAGACCCCATTGGCGAACGTGTAGTGACTTGCGTATTGTAAAGAGCTGTTTCTCCTTTTGTTTTATCAGCTGGAAGAATCTCCACTTTGTTTTTGGCGGAGTCGGCCCATTCCTTTACCAATGGCCAAGCAGGATCTTCTTTGTTGATCAATTGTTCAAGCGTTCGCACTTTATTTTGTGCCGTGCTTGAAAAAGTAAGTAAGCTGAGGGCGGCAAATAGCTTGATGAAGGGTTGACGGATAAGAGTGGGGAAGGAGTGCTTCATTTAGCAGGAAGAACACTTAATAGATGTCCATTACTAAAATACGGATTATTCTCCTTCGGCAAGTGGCTTTAACATTACGTAATTATCATAGCGATTGGTCTCCATTTGAAAAGGGGCCATGCCTATTTTTTGGTACAGGTTTTTTTCGTAAAATGAAATGGCTCTTTTATTGGACTCCAATACCCAGAGCCACATCTGTGTTTCACCTGCATCGCGCGCCACTTGCTCGGCAAAGGCTAAGAGCGAGTTACCAATGCCCTTTCCGCAAAACCATTCGAGGATGTAGAGTTTATTTAATTCTGGAGCAACGAGATCATCAATGGGACATTTTTTTGCGAACTCTAGTTCTGCCACGCCTACTAAATTGTTTTTATACACGGCAACAATCAGACAGTCTGGCTGTTCTTGAATGGTTTTTTCAATGCGCTCAACTGCAAATTGTTTGGTGATAAAATTGGCAAACTCATCTGAAACGCCCTCTACGCCGTAGGTTTGAATGTAAACTTGTTTGTAGAGGATGGATAATTTTTTTGCGTCTGAAAGGATCGCTTTTCTGTATGAAATTTCGGTGTGCATGTGTAAAGGACGTTTGTTAGAAGAATTAATGCATGCAGCCCATAAAAATCTTTGAAGGTATAAGTGTGGTGTGTTTGAATTTTTTTCTTAAACGCGCCGCCAATTGTTCTGCCTCCGCTTTGTTAGCAAACATATCGGCAAACACAAAGAGCTTGGTTGAATCGGCATAAAATCGCTCATGCGCGGCTTCGTCTTTTTCTAGCGGAGTGTCTGCATAAGCATTTCTCATTTCTAAACTCACAAGGCTATCACTAAATCGTCTAAAAAAGTATTCCCCTGCATAAAGCTCGTCTTCGTAGTTATCAGGATAAACGATTTTTTTTCTGCTTGGATGATAGTAGCGATCCAAACTGTCATAACGATAGGTGATCAATTTACTCGCTTCCTTTGCAACGATGCGCAATGAATCGTAATCATATCCTTCTGCCACGTTCACTACATAATACAGTTCATATTCGGGAAACTCACCTTCAGCGCTCTCTGAAGTAACGATAGAGTCTCTAATCGAATCGGTAGTAGCTTCTCCCGTTGCCTTAGATGGATCAGTGTGACTGGTGCATGAAAAGAGTAGGGCAGAAAAAATGATAAGACTTATTTTCTTCATTAAAAAAGAATCTGTTTAATTTTATGGTAAGGGTTATACCTTGGTAAAAATAGAAAAAATGCACAGAATGTCGGTCTGCACTCACTGCAAAGTGGCTCTACACATTAGGGCAATACTTTAAACGGCTTACTGAAATTCATTTGTTTGCTAAACTGATAGTTTTTGCCGAAAAAGCTCCGCACGGTTGTATTGGTCATATATAGGGACATTGTCGCTAATGTGCTTGTGCTAATTGCTTGCAATTGCGCGGGGCTAATAGTTATAACATTATCGCCAGCAGATAAAGGTATACTGATATTTACCTTGCCGTTAGTGTTAATATTGAAATACGCGTAATTAAAATTCGCTGCTGATTCAATCTTAAATGAACAGCCAATGGTTTTACTGGCAGTATCTGGAATGACTCTAGTGTCTTTTACACTTGGAAATGGCGTCTTATTTGTATAGGTAAAAGTCATGATACCATTGGTATCGTTTACTACCCAAGTGTCGGTGTTCAAATTGAGGTCGTAGGGTTTATTTACAAAGGTGTAGATAAACATATCTTTATTTGTTAGGGGAGAACCATTTACAGAAATGTATTTTAAGTCGATTTCGTTACCGCCCCCATAATTTTTTACGGGCTTTTGATGAAATCGCCCTTCAACGAATTGAAATGAAGTAGTAGTGCTATCAATTGTGGTGGTGAATGTACTGCTAATCATAAACCCACGGTAAGTGTCTGCAGGGTCTGTGACTGCTGGTGTTTGACCAAGAACGGGGGCAGGTGTTGGATTTTCTTCTTTCTTTTTGCAAGATACGAATGCAAAAAATAATAGGATCGTCAATGTGGAAATCTGGATGGTTTTCATGGGTGACTATTTAAGGTCTAAGTTATAAAAAAGCAGTTTGAACCTCATTCGTTTAACATTTATTGCAAAGCTAAACCAATACAAGCAGAGAGACTGAATCCTGTGTTCGAATACCGATCTATTTGGACATGTTTGGATTCGGATAATAGCGTTGCTCGCCAGTTTTTACTGGAAAGATCATAGTCATATTCCGCCCGGATTTGAAGGCATAACTTTCCAAAAATAAAGCGCGGTGTAATTGAAAGGTTTGGCGACACAAAAGGATTTTTTTGTTTTGTGTTTTTATCGATGGCAAGTCGGAGTCGACCAGTATTAAAGCCTGCTGAAATGATTAGGTCTATATTCTGTTTTTTCGATATGACATCAAAACCCCACACAGTGGCTGCAAAATTGAAGCCATTGATCATAGCTGAGACACTATCATTCAGCGCTATTTTCTGGGGAATAATTTGTGCATAATAAATGTGCCCCGTGTATTTATAATTTCCTCTCGTCAGCATGAACCGTCCTGTAGTGCCAATGCCAATGAAATTTAAGGGTTTTGCAATTGAAAAATTACCTTGGCTATTTAAAGAACCGTTTAAATTTGATTTTGAAAGGAGTTTATACGCGAAAAACAAATCGACACTCTCTTTTGTAGACCTAGACTTTTCATTCTGCGCAAACAGCAGAGTAGAAGAAAACAAAAAGAGAAGGAGGTACTTCATTATTTCGTTTCTACCGCAGGCTCCCAAAGCTCAATCTTATTGCCCTGTGCATCCATGATGTGAATAAATTTGCCATACTCATACGTGGCCATGGTGTCTAAAATGGTAACGCCATTGGTTTTTAACTGCGCTACCAGACCCTCAATATTTTGCACACGGTAATTAATCATGAACTCCTTTTTGGAAGGCGCAAAATAATCGCTGCCTTGTTTAAAAGGTGTCCACTGCAAGGTGTTCACTTGGTCGGGATGATGAATGTCGCGGGAATCGAAACTCGACGAGCCCCAAGCGTTAATGTCAAAGCCCAAGTTTTTAGTATACCATTCTTTCATTTCTTTGGGATCTTCAGTACTAAAAAAAATGCCGCCAATGCCCACTACCTTGGGTGTGGTGTCGTTTGCGGTGCTTGATGCTGTTGTTTGTTTTGTAGGATCGTCCATGGTCTTGATTAGTGTATCGCTCTGCTTGCAAAGTTCAAAAGTGAACTTAAGAAAAGAGCGCTGAATGTAATGCTGATAAATTTACTCATTTTGTTTTTTTTAAGCACTGTTAAGGCAGACGGATTTCTATCTTCCCCTCAATCGATTCATCCATCTATCGGAGCAGAAGGACTTGCCCTGTCAATTGTTTGGCCTCGCCCGACACGGTGCTAAAACTGAGTGTCCAATTATAAAAGCCTTGCTCGCAGTCTTGTGATTTGTAACGGCCGTCCCAAGTACTGTCGCTCCCCCGACTGTAAAAGATTTCCGTGCCCCAGCGATTGTAAATTCTAAATTCGAATCGTTTGATATTGAGTAGCACGGGATAAAATGCATCGTTACGAGTGTCGTTATTCGGTGTAAAACTATTGGGTACGTAAGCTGCCCAATCACTGCCAACCTCAATTTTCTTAATAATTGTATCGCTACAGCCTTCTTTTGTTTTGGCAAGCAGCACTATTGGGTATACGCCTGCGCTCATGAAGGCACGCTCTATGCTTTCTCCTGTCGCAAAAAATTGATCGTTAGAATACCATGTGAAATTAGTTTCTAGCATCTTATCAGGCAGGGCTGTCAACCTCACCACATCTTGGCCCTCAATGGGATGTTGGGGCTGAAATACAAAATCTGCCTGAGGTTTTTGATCGACTTCTATCGTATAAGTTTGTCTACCATTGCATCCTGTTGCGCTGTCTTTTGCTAATGCAGCAATGGTGTATGAACCAACAGATGGAAAGGTATAGGCAATTTGTGTCTGTCCTGTATTCCTAAATAAATCAATGCTCGCGAAGCTATGTGCGCTGACATTTGTAATGGAATAACTTGCTGTTAGAGGTTCGCAGCCTTTAAAAGGTCCCGTCAATTCTGCGTTCGGTAAATTCAAAACGTCTACGGCAAAACTAGTGGCGCTGCTGCATCCGTTTGACGACCTTACCTGCAATTGATAATTTCCAGCTTGAAGGTTTGATCCCATCAAGAGTCGCAGCGTACTGTTATGAGTCAGGACATCGTTTTTAGACCATTCATACGTTTGGCCGCCAGAGCCAGTTAGCACTAAAGAATCATTCAAGCAGACACTTGTTTTTCCCTTAATACTGGCACTTGGTAAACTCAGCGATTCAACTAATACTGTGCGTGTACTCACACAGGCATTGAGTTGTGTGCTCACGGTGTAAATCTGTGTGCTTTGTGCAGTAATGGTGACAGCCGTTCCGGTAGTAATGCCATTGCCATTAAATGGCGCCCAAGTGTATGATGTGCCGCTGCCTGCAACTGTGATTTGAACGGTAGTGCCTTTGCAAATGCTCATGGTACTAGATGGACTGATGGTAAGGTCCGGAGCAGGGGCAGGCGCAATGACCACAAAGGTGTTGACACTGCATCCTAAGCCTTGATCGAGTACAGTAACGGTATGCGTGCCTGGATTTAAAGCGGCAACACTTCCTGTTTGCAAACTTGGTAACCACGTAAACGAGTAGGGGCCAGTGCCGCCAATAGCAGTAATGGTGGCAGGTACAGCAATGTTGCAAGAGACTTGGCCAGTGCTCAAAATGAGGTCTGGTTTTGGTACTATGATGACTTGTTTCACTGTATCACTACCACAATTCTTGTGAAAAATTTGCATGGCGGTGAAAGTGCCTGAAGAAGAATAAATGTGCGTTGGATTTGAATTTAAGCTGGTATTCAAAATACCAGTGCTGGGATCACCAAAATTCCAACTGACATAGTTGATGGAATAATTTGGCAATGCCATACAAGAGCTTGGAGTGGGATTTGGTGCGGCCGTGAAACTCACAGCATGACAACTGAGCGTGGATTCAAGCGAGTAAGTAAAGGCAGCATAGTTTTGTTGGTACCCAGTTATCATGTTTGGAAGTCCGACAGAAACAAATCCGCTAACAGGCACACTTTGGAACGAAAAATTGGCCAATGGCCCTTTTCCATTTGGCGTATTGAATACTGAAAGTGAATTCGTAGCAGACGAAAGTACATACACTTTATTATTGTTCGCAACTTGCATAGCATTCACCAAAACTGGCGGAAGGCTGAAGGAATCTCGGGATGCAATAATTGCGTTTAAATTGCCAGCACACAAGTCCCACTGGTACAACCTGCGATTGGCTACACCGCTGCTCCCACAAAAATAGATTTTGGAGCCATCTGGCGAGAAGGCACAGGCAGAAATATACCCAGGCGCTGCTAATGAGTATGAATTGCTGACCAGGCCCGTACTGTTATCGAAATCGTACATGCGAATGGATTCTGTAAAATTGCCATAACTCGCAATTGCTAGTTTATTGCCTGTTGGCGAAATGTGCATGGGACCATCACCATAGCCAGAAAACAAGACTGGAGTGACTGGAAAAGTACTCGTCACAGGTCCGCTTATTCCCGAAGGCGAGAGTAAGTAAGCACTGTAAGTTTTGGTGCGGTAACGATTCACGAGGATCCAATAATCACGCCCATTGCAGTGACGGGTGCCAGTGATGCGCTCTTGCAATGAATCAGTATAGAGTGGCGCATTTTTAGTGATGACAGAGCCTGCACCTGCCGCTAAATTCATGTCGACGATGGAGTAACAAAGACCTGGTAACTTATTATCACAGCGTACCGTAAAAATATAATAGAGTGAACTTGAACTCGGTTGTTTTGCAATCAGGCAAGTTTGAAAGCCTGCGTCAAAACCCAAGAGTCCGGTGCCATTCGCCATGGTGGTGTGAAAACGATTATAAACTGTGGCACCATTGGTGTAAAATAAAAGGTTTCCGTTTTGATCCGCTATACTGGCACTGCCTTGGGTGGAATTGATGATATTACCGGGGATCGCACTTGGAGGTGTTGTTTGAAAATTAAGGCTACAGGTAGAACCAAACAACCATTGCGAATTTTGAATTTGGCTATTTACTAGCAAATTTGAAATTAGCGCAAGCACTATCAAAAGGAGTTTATGTTGTTTGTTAAATGTCAACATGTCTGAACGAGCCCGTTCTCGACCAAACGTTGTCTTAAACATAGCTTCGATGCCTTGACAAGATACAAAAATTGTACCTTTTTAGTGTTGAATGATTCTGGACTTAGGGTTTGGTCTTGTTAATAGCCTCCCCTAGCTTTTTCGGCGCTACCTCACAATAGGCGCAGGTCACAGCATCTATAAACAAATCGGTATGCACTTTTTTCATTTCAATCAGGGTCCAGCCTTGTTTGCCCCATTTATTATCCACCGGAAAGATGATGGTTTTATCTGCCACGCTAAACACATTTTGATCGATCTCCGATAACTTGATACATGCGCGATTTAATTTAGCATCGTAGGTCGCGAAGATTTTTTTCTTGACACGAAAGGATGTTTTTTCAAAATGGGGTTCTTCTGTCGTTTCGGGAAACGAGAGTGCGAGTGTTCGGAGGAGTGAGAGGGTGACCATTTCCAATGTTTTCTTTACTTTTTAATAAATGTAAAGATTTAAAATTGTTTCCTCACCAAAGGCGCCACCTTCGTTCCAATCAACTCAATGGCCTGCATTAATTTTTGATGTGTTAAGCCTGCATCCATTTGAAAGGTAAAACGTGAAATGCCTCCTAAACTTTCACTATGTCGCAAGATCTTTTCTGCTGCGGCTTCAGCACCGTCTACTACTAAGGCACCTAAGTGCGCATTCTGCATATCAAAACGGTCTTTGGTAACAGGTGGAAAGCCTCGTTCTTTTCCAATGCGCGTAAACATGTCGTGATAGCCTGGATAATAATCGGCCACGGCTTCTTCTTTTGTGTTGGATACGTATCCTAAAGAATGTAATCCCACTTTTAATTGATCTGCACTAAATCCCGCCTTAGCCCCAGCTGTTTTATACAAGTCAATGAGTGGACGAAAGCGATGCGTTTCCCCACCAATCACTGCTACCATTAAAGGTAGACCCATAGCGCCTGCTCGAGCAAAAGAGGCTGGGGTGCCGCCAACGCCTAGCCAGATGGGCAGTTTGGCTTGAACGGGACGAGGATAAATAGCTTGGTTATTTAAAGCAGGACGAAATTGTCCAGACCAAGTCACAGTTTCGTTATCGCGAATTTTTAAGAGGAGTTCTAATTTTTCGATGAAGAGATCATCGTAATCATTTAAGTTCAAACCAAAGAGGGGATACGCTTCTGTGAAAGAGCCTCGTCCCGCCACAATTTCGGCTCTACCATTCGAAATTAAATCTAAGGTGGCGAATTGCTGAAAGATTCGTACAGGGTCTGCTGCGCTCACTACAGTTACTGCACTGGTTAGAATAATGTTTTTGGTGCGTGAAGCGGCTGCTGCCAAAATCACAGAAGTAGCAGAATCTAAAAACTCTTTTCGATAATGTTCGCCGATGCCAAATACATCTAGTCCAACTTGATCCGCCAATACAATGCGTTCAATCAATTCATTTATCGCTTGCGCATGTGTAATACCCGAACGGGTAGGTGCGCTCGCAAAACTATCGATCCCAATTTCCATAAAATTAATTTGCGTGAAGGTAGGGAGAATTGGGGGAAGCCTATAAAAGGCGATATCCCGATTTTTGTTTTTATAACATTCGTATCACGGCTCGTCGGTTCTTTAAAAAGGAGCTTGGTAAACACGAAGAAAGTGAAGTTGCATTCTGTCATATTGCACCAAGCTCCAATTAATAGAGAACTCAATTACAGCAGCCAGATGTTTTTGTGCCTTGCTGTGAACCGCAACAAGCCGATGCATCCGCAGTCTTGGGGGCCTTCGCATCGCTACTGCCACAACAGCCACTGTCACTACTCTCGCAGCAGCTGCCTTCTTCTAATTTATCGGCATAAAGGCTAATACTATACAAACCTGAAGATGATTGTTTAAACGCTTGCAGTTCTTTTTCGCTGATGTACTTCAAGAGTAAATCGTCTGGCAATTCAATCAAACGCTCTTTTTTGATTTGAATGTTTTTAAAGCCCAGCGATTTTATAATTCCCATGTATGCACCTTTTTCACTAGCACCAGCCACACACCCTGCATACAGTTCAGCCGCCTCTAAAACGCCCTTTGGTAAAACACCAGTGTAAACAATATCAGAAATACTAAAATGCCCACCTACTTTTAAAGCGCGATGCACTTCAGAAAAGGCTTTTTCTTTATCTGGCACAAGGTTCATCACACAATTACTAATCACAACGTCTACCGAGTTACTGGTAATGCTGGACATGTTTTCGATGTCACCTAAAAAAAAGTCGACATTTTTAAACCCTAATTTCTGATTGTTTTGTAAAGCACGAATCACCATCTCTGGGGTCATGTCAATACCAATTACTTTTCCGCTTTCGCCTACAATGCTTCGCGCAATAAAGGCATCATTGCCAGCTCCAGAGCCAAGATCAAGCACGGTGTCTCCTTCTTTGATGTTGGCAATTTCCGTCGGGAGTCCACAGCCTAATGAGAGGTCTGCGTCTTTCTGATAGCCTTGAACGGAGGAATAGTCTTCCGTCATCGATTGGCTGAACGCGGTGTTTGTGCAACAGCCTGTATCGCTTGAGCAGCAGCCTACTTGAATGTTTCCTTTGGCAATGTCGCCGTACGATTTTTTAATGTCTGCTTTGATGGTTTCTGTTTTCATGTCTTATTTTTTTTGATGGCACATTGCCATTTATAAGTAAGACGTGAACATCATCAAATAGACGCAAATCAAGAACAACCACAGTTGCCACTCTTGTCTCCTAAGAGATTACCATACTTGTCGCTTTCATAAGCACAGCAGCCAAGAATGAGTTCTTTTAGTTTTTCTTTGCCACGTTGTACGCGTGATTTAGCACCAGAATAGGAGATATTGAGATGAGCCGCCAATTCTTTTTGCGAGAGGTTCTGAAATTCAGTCAGCAGTAAGGCTTCTCTGTAATCAGGCGTTAATTTATTGATAAAGGGTTTTATGCAACACACACCAATGGTCTCTGTGATAGACTGGGCCTCGTCTTCGCTCACTTGGTCTTCGAGTTCAGAAGAATCTGACAGGAGCTTTCTTCTGCGAAAATGATCGTTGACTGCGTTTTTGACAATGCCGTAGAGATAGTGTCGTAAATTTGTTGCCTGCTCAAGTTTATCACTGTTTCTGATAATTTTTACAAAGACATCTTGTAGTATGTCGTCTGTATCATTGGCATTGCGTGTCTTGTTGTAAATGAAGGCCTTAAGTTCCTTATGAAATTGGGTCCAAATATCGGTGACTTCAGTGGTCATTGTTTTCTTGAATTAAATGTATCTAATTAAGAGACGCATGTTTCGGAAAAAAGACGCAAAAAAACGGAGACATTTTTTTAGCTAAAATTTTGGTGATTCTCCAAGTCCTTCAAAACCCTTCTCATCCGATTCTCAAAATCCTTGGTATACTTTTCTTTTTGATCCTCAATACAAAGTACCAACTCATTTTTTAGGTCTGGGTACTTTTTACAGAGAGTTTGTAATGTCAGAATAGCTCGCGATTTTATGGTGACATTCGTCTCTGGCGACAATGCATACTGAAATAGTAGGTCGATGGCGGTGCTTTCTTGTTCGGCTGGGACGCCCGTAATTAGCCAAAAAGAAGGAAATGATGTTTTTAGAATGGGAGCAAGGGGCTCACATAATTCCAATAAATAGGGGAGTTCTGGTTTTAAGGTAGCGGGGCTCAAAGTGCCCAATTCTGTTAAGAACCACATGAAACGCACGGCTATTTTTTTATCTTCTGTTAAGAGCACAAAAAAGGAACGAAGATCTAAGTCTTGTTCGATGATGGTCTGTGCCCAAGCTTGGCGTTGAGCCGCAGAGCTAGCGTAAAGTCGCGAGCGCAATTCCTCAAGCAGTAGAGTAGAACTGGAGACGTTTATGTGTTTATGTTTGGACACGCTGAAAAAATAGATTCTCAGATACCAAATTACACTTTTGAAACCTTGCTCACAAAAAATGCTTTGCTGTGACTATCACCTATATCGTTGAGGCATCAATCACATAGCGGTAGCGCGCCACTTTATTGACTACTTTTTTCCAAGCATCATTAATTTCATTGGCTTTTATGATTTGAACTTGTGGGTAAATTTTATTCTCGGCACAGTAATTCATCACCTCCTGAGTTTCAGCAATGCCGCCAATTACAGAGCCGTTAAAATTAACGCGGTTAGATACCATGTTGAAGGCATTGATCTGCAATTCACCGTTTATGGGTAATCCGACTTGTGTAAACGAGCCTTTAGGTTTTACGCAAGAAATGTAAGAGGAGACATCGTATTTATAGGGTACGGTGGAGATCATATAGTCCATGGTGCCATACCATTCTTTTAGTTTTTCTGTGGCGTCTACCAAGATCACTTCTTTTGCGCCAAAAGCTAGGATGTCTGTGATTTTAGAACCGGAAGTTGTGAAAGCATACACCTCCGCACCTTTTGAAACCGCAAGTTTTACGGCCATGTGTCCGAGGCCACCAATACCAACCACTCCCACCTTGTCACCTTTTTTTATGGCGGCATTCATCAGAGGCGAATACGTGGTGATGCCGGCACAGAGCAGGGGAGCTGCAAATTGTAATTCAATGTTCTTGGGAATTTTAATAGCGAAATGTTCCGTCACCACAATGTTAGTCGCATAGCCACCCTGGGTAATGCCAGTTGGCGAAGTTGTATCCTCATGCCCGTAAGTGCCCACCATGCCAGTGGTTTCACAATGCTGCTCTTCACCATTTTTGCAAGTTTCGCAACGCATACAACTGTTTACCATACAGCCAACGCCTGCCTGATCGCCGATTTTAAATTTGGTCACGTGTTTGCCAATAGCAGTTACAATGCCCGCAATTTCGTGTCCCGGTACCTGTGGATAGGGCTGTTTGCCCCAGTGACCTTTGATGGTATGACTGTCTGAGTGACAAATGCCAGAGAATTTTATGTCGATTAAAATGTCTTTGTCGCCTAATGCTCTGCGTTCAAATTCCCAGAGTTCTAAGTCGCAATGTTCGTCCTTACCCGCGTAACCTTTTGATGTAATGTTAGTGCTCATAGAATGCTGTTTGTGTGTGTTTGTAAACAATGAAAAGGGAGATATAAAAATGGCGCCTGCAGTAAAAAGGGACGATTGTAGAATAAATTTTCTGCGGGATGTTAAGTTTCGCTCAGGCATAGTAAATAATGCCGCAAAGTTGCTGAGCACTCATTAGAAAAGTTTACATAATTGTTTGCGCATGTGTCATGAATCACACATTTGAATTTTGCGGCGATAAAATTGTAGTAAGCCGTTTGAAGATTATTTTTCCTTTGGGTGGATGTGCTTCATTGAGTAATCAGACGCAATGATAAGCGCTGGGGACTGAGAACTAACCCTGTCTCAAGATTTTTTCCATGGCTTTGCCCTTGGCCAGCTCATCGATTAATTTGTCCATATACCTTGCTTTTTGTGTGAGCTCATTTTCAATTTCTTCCACACGATAGCCACAAATGAGACCCTTAATCAGCTTAGCATTGGGATTTATTTTTGCCTTTTTAAAAAACGTTTCCAGATTCACTTTCTCATCAATCAGCACTTGTAACTTCTTTTCATCAAAGCCCGTGAGCCATTCAATCACTTGCAATAATTCGGCTTTTGTACGCCCTTTGCTCTCTACTTTTTTAATGTAATAGGGATAAACAGAAGCGAAAACGATTTTCGCCATTTTAGCATTATGTTCGGGGGTTTCTTTCATAGTTCTTTGTACAAATAGTCAGATTGGATTTTAGAATTATACTATAAACGAAATTGGTATCTTATAAGAATGATGAATCGATTGTAAAAATTTGAAGTACTAGATAATCTTTCGCGCAGCATTGTGCACTCAGAGTATAACGAATCTTCCTGCGTAAAAAACAGAGTCTAATGAAATGTAATCATTAATTGCTTTTAAATCATTTAACGACTTTTTTGTCCAATTTATTTCTGCCATTTAGCGACCATCTTTTTCACCTTTTCGTGGCTAATAGTCTTACCTGATTTAGCTTCTTCCAAACCTTCGTCAATTTTTTCAATAACAATTAAACGTTCAAGGAAGTCATCAAGATTGAATTTGTTCGGTAACTCGTTGAGAGTATTCAAAATCGTAGATTTCTGCATAGAATAAAGTTAAACATTTAATCTTTTTATTCAAAACATCAATTGTAAGGATTATCATGTGCTATACTAACAATATGATTTCTAAAGATAAATTCTCTGCATTCTTTTTACGATCTCCAATTCTTTTGCAGTCTCGTAATGAAATTTTTATAGAAAATATAAGATGTCGCTTCTGTACTTATTTCCAGATATACACGCCTCTTTTCTACTTCAACACCATCAATTTACTCGTGTATAAAACACTTTGATCTTTCTTCACAGACACCATGTAAGCGCCGGTACTCAATTGGCGGGTATCTACCTTGATGGCTTCTAGAGAGCGTTCTGTGACCTGCTGCGACTGCATCAATCGGCCGCTGAGATCTCTTATTTCAATACTGATTGGAAACGACTTAAATTTTCCCGTTTCAAAATACCAATCTTCTGTCACTGGATTTGGATAACTAGCAAAGCCATAGGCATCGGCTTGCGTTTGTATGCCTACGGTACTCAGACCAGAAATATTAATATCATCCACATAAATGTTATTGCCACCGCCGCTGGTGAACGAAAATTTGAATTGTACTTTTTTATCGTTGTAAATGGGATTAAGATTTACTTTTTCTAAACGCCATTCCTCAGAGCCTGCTTCAGGCGCATAAGGATAATTATAATTGAGGGTAGTGGTTCTTAAACTGTTCACGGATTTTTGATAGACTGAAAACCAAGTGACGCCGCAATTCTCGCTAATGGACACCGTGAGCTTATCATAACTATTGGCATCGATTGCTGCAAAAGCCACTCTGAAACTCAGACTCACATTTTGAACAGATAACAAATCAAAGGTATTCGAAATAAAATCATCGGTCATTGGTGCGGGTTTCTTAAAATTTCTAATGCGAATGCATTGGCCGCCAGTATAGTTGGTGGTATCAGTTAATTCCCATGCTTCTGAGTTTTGATCTCGGTTGTAAATCTGCCAGCTGTTGTCAAAGCCTTGTTGTGTTTCGAAATCCTGACTATAGGGAGTGGCGGTGAGCGAGCTGCCCAACGTTCCAAAGATATGCACGCGGTTTGTGAACGTGGTAGTTTTACTTGCGGTCTGCAAATTATTTGTAAGAATCACGGGATAGGTGCCGGCATTCATGTATTTTACCCAAACGATACTATCTGCACTACTGCTTGGCGTGCCGCCAGGGAAGTTCCACAGTCTTGAACTGGCAGTGCCGCCATACGATAGAGACACCATCTTGACACTATCGCCCGCGCATTTGTACACCATGTCTTTAATATTCATTTCTGGAGTGGCCGCACAATTTAAAGGATAGGTGTAGGGATTGGCAATGCCAGTAGCAATTAAATTAGCAGGCGACCATAAATTCACACGTCCTGATACGGGCGAGGTAATGGCCGCTGTCATGCGCGCCACCTGCCCTGCAGAAAACATATTTAAACACGAGCCATCCGTATAATCCATATAGTCGGTGTACATTTCGCCAGAAGCGCTGCTTCCGCATGAATTGAAGGCATTGTGTGGAAAATTTGGACAGCCACTGTTTGAGAATACTGCCGGTGGTGTATCACTCACAAGATCATTGCCACAGGTGGCATCGCCCCAAATGTGACGCAGGTTAAACCAATGACCTAATTCGTGAATGAGGTAACGTCCCTTCCAATTGCCCCAACTGGTGGTTAAGGCAGTGCCGATACTGCCAATTAAATCACCCCGCATCACAATACCATCGAGGTTTGCAGCGCCTCCAGGAAAGGTGGAATAGCCACCACCCGTGCATGTGGTCATGTTGGGATAACGCATGCTTTCCACCAACCATATGTTTATGTATTTATTGCTAGGCCAGTCTGTCAGGGCTTTCACAGCATCCCATGGATAAGAACAATTGGCCAATGAACTATAAATGTGTTCGATGCCAGTGGTACAATTGCCATTGGGGTCGATGGTTGCCAAACGAAATTCAACCGGAAAAGCTGCGGCAGATGGCTGAAAGGCAGCTGGCGTTAACAGTGTATCGGCTTGCTGACGGTTAAATTCCTTATTGAGAATATCCACTTGATCTCTTACTTGTGCATCCGAAATATTGCCAAAGGGCGATGTATAGATGATGTGAAATACAATGGGCAATATGTAACTCGGACTGCTGGGTCTTTGCAGCGCTGCCTGTGCTACAAAAGCCTGGGTTTCACTTTCCAATTGTGCTTGGTTGGCTTTAAACTTTGCATCACTCTGCATTAATTCTTCAAACACGGTGTGACTGCCGCAGTTGTTAGACTGTTGGGCGAAGAGGTGACTAAATGAAAAGTAAGTGAGTGTCAGAACTAAGTTTCTAATTTTCATGAGCTAAGGTCGTGCAAATGGTTAAAATTGATTGAATAAATGGGCTGGGAACTAATTACCATCAACTAAAAATAGGAAATTAAATTGATTTCTGCAATTTGAGAGAGCAAGTTTTTGAGCAAAGAAAATGATATAGAATAATTTTGATTGCTGTCTGATTTAAAACATGCAAGTAGTCGAATATCAATCGAGAACTTTCTACGCAAAGCTGCCAAGTACCGCCAAGTCGCGAAGATGGAGAACGCCAATCATCTCATCACTGTTTCAATACATACGCCAATCCAACACTTACCAGCGATAAGGCCGCCATCAGCATGGCCAGAGTCGAGTAATTTAATTTATAAAGGAGAAATGCAGACCCTAAAAACAGCGCTAATTCAAACACAAATCTGAGCGGCACATCTAAACGCATGTTTGATTTTGGTGCTGCAAAAATTCCCCATAAAGTTATTGCTACCAAAACACCAGCAATGGCAATCAACCATTTAAACACAGGTGTTGTGCCCTTCGTGTAAGCAAAGTAACCAATGCTAAAGAACATAGCGAGCTCTAATGAAAAAGCAAGAATAGCATTGAGGGTTTTTAAAAAGATCATATCGCAGTTTCTTGTGATGCAACAGTTTCAGGTAGCCAAGATAAGTAAAACGTAGGCTATGATCGCAATTGTCTTGCAAATTTCGTCATACAATTGGCTCTAACACTCGTGAAGTGTATTTACAATTGTTTTTTCCATTCAAGGTGCTATGTCTATTTCAGGCGGACGCTTTGATCCAAGCTTTTACGATCGCATCTAATTCTGCTTGGCCATTTTTGATGTCTTGTAGGGTGTTAAAAGTCATGAGCGCACGATCATTTTCTTTCCACACCAAGAGTTTGCTCTTTGTTGCAATGAGTTTGTCTTTGGGTTGTTCGAGTTTTTTAGCACCGCGATGAAAAATTAACTGAATGTTTTTGGGTGGCTGAATCTTCATGGTAATGCGGTCTTCGGCGGCTATGCTGTAATTCGGACCGTTCCACTTTATGTTTTCGCTCAAATTATTTTGCGCTGATAAAATGCACTCGCGTAATAACTCAATTTCTTTTCTGAGTGGATGTTTGAGCGCGTCTAAGAAGTCGGTGACTTCTTTGTTTATAGTCGAAGGTGTTTTAGCCATTTTTTTGGTTTCTTAAAAATAATTTTCCGCCTACCCATGCACTTGGTAGTGAAATGATAATGATGGCGAGGTTATAAAAGGCCATCGCTTCTTCCCACATAACAAGCGCTCCAACTATTGCCACCACTGTGCCAATTATGCCTATTGCCACGGCATGGCGCATGGGTTTGCTGGGTGCTAATTTAGCACATAGGTAGCAACCTAAGGCGTTAAAAATAAAGCGGTATAAAATAACTAGGACAATTATACCAAACGGCGTTTCCTTAAAATTGGCCATTGAAAAGACCTTCAACGCATCCATTAAAAAGTCTGTCCCAATTGAAAGCACTGCCCCTACAATTAAACCCGCTATTACAGCTCCAATACTTTTAAGTGGTGATTTGCCCATGTGTTGTTTTTTGAGAAACAGATTACGATACTAATGTATTTGTAAAGATCGTAAAGGTGTAAGGCATTCAAAACGTGCGAATGCGACATTTCTAATGGTAAATTGCGACACCATGGGAATTTCAATCTGTATTTTTGCAGTTTGTTCTGAAACGAAATGGCTTAGTTTAAGCAGCATCTATGTTTTTGAAAAGGAGCTCATGCTGACGTTTAAAAATTCGCTTCAAAATAGGTTTCACCGGAAGCAAAGATGTAATTGCGATCTGTTCGTGTACAATTGTACCGTTTGAGTCTGTTGTTAAATTAAAACGAATGTCAATTTTTGTCAGCTTCATAACAGTAGCCCGCATAAACACCATTTGGTCTTTTTGGTTAGATTCTAGTGTTACGGGATATGTAAATGAAAAAGGTAGTCCAGCAAGTTTTAAAGTTTCATGCACCAGATAAGCAGAATCGCCCGTTTTGTCTATTTGAAAGATGATAGGGTGCACCGACACAAATTTTTGCATGTCTGTTAAAACGTCAAAAATATAGTCTGGTGATTTTTTTAATTTGTAAGTAAGTTGCATACATGTGAGATACAAATGAGCGGAGAAAGTGCGTGATAATTGATGAGGACTAATATACGGAGTTTAGATAGGTTTAATTTATTTCTGGTACTGAGGTGTTTGTTTTCTCTATCAAATGTTGTAGAAAATGCTCCCGCAAGCCATCACTTTTTTCTAAGGTAAATATGCCCAAAACAATCGTAACATTCATCATTTAAGTACAGTGTGTCTGTGCCATTAAACCACACTGATTGTTTTAGTGGTGCTGAATCCTGGTCGAATGCACCAATGTCTTTGTAGCTTATTAAGGTGGCTTCATTTATAGAGTAAATGGACTTTCCCTTACTTAAAGTGAATTCCATTTTATCTTTTTTTGAATTGATCCTGTAGTATAAAAGACCATTGTCTTTAAACTCTAAGGTTTTTGTATAGCCTTCAGATGCTGGTGTCTTGCTCGTTCCTGAGAATCCACCGGAAGAGCTGACCCATTCCCATGTACCAAAAATAGTTTCCAATTCAGGCTTTGGTAAATCCATCTTTTTGCGACAGTTACTGAAGATTAAGCCGAATAGGAGTGTCAGGAGGAGTAAGTTCTTATTGGGTTTTGTCATGTCTCTATTTTATTGATTACACCTGTGTTTGGAAAATGTGATTTCCAATATAAAAATAGACAAAACTTCTTGATTTCGTTTTAAGTTTTGAAGCTTCTTTTAAGGGAAGTATATTTTACCGCTGAGCAAACAGAGGCTGCGCGGAGACCGCAGGGAATTTAATAAGCTCGCTCCTCTGTGCGCCTGCGCTGAAGCTCTGGCGTAAGCGTGAGCTCGTTTTATTCTATTCAAACTTTCACCCGTAATTATCTTGAGTCTTCGTGCCTCCGCATTTTTTTACCAAGGGTAAAAAAACTTCGTTCCTTAGAAAGAAAAATAGTGTCTTTGTGTAAACTTGCTGCCTTTGTGGTTTCTATGCAGTCCACTAACATGCGGTCATTTAAAATTTAAAATTTCTTTTGCTCCTTAGCGCAACCTTTGATCCTTTGCGGTTTCAAGATTCCCCACAAGTCAGAAACCTAGAAATTTCTACTTCACCTTCTCATACACAAATTCACGATCCGGATAAAATATCGTCAATCCATTCACCTTCCCGTTTTTGTCAAACGAAAACTCCATATAACGGTTGGTTTCATCATTGTCATACACAAATCGATTGTCAGAGATCGGTAGCAATTTCCATTCGGGTGGAATGGGAATGCTTCTGTATAGTGTAGTTCCCTTCACAAAAATGGTGAGAATAAAGGGTGAAGCACCGGGACCCGGTACTGGCTTATATTCGCCACACAAGGCTTGCAGCCGCTCTGTGCCGATCGTTATGGCACCATTTTGCGCCAACATAAATTTATTTTCTGCTGCCGTCAACAGTCCCTTTGCTTCTTTTTTCTCTTGCTCATTCGTTGCTATATCACAACGCCCTTGAAAAATAAGTGCTCTTGTTTTTTCAAGTGCCAAATCGCCTCTTACTGTAATATCGGGATAGACGCCTGTTCGTTCCCAATTTGTTTTGGTGAGTTCATGCCAAGAGCGGGCATTGGGTAGGTTGATGACGAAGCCTTGTCCTAAGGTACATGGACCCGTAGGATGTGCCCCACCCCCTGTTGTATCTCCAACAATAGTCGCACGCTTGGCTACTTTCATAGCGTAAGTAAAATCTTCTGCCCCTGAAAAGGTACGACGTTGTGTGAGAATGTACACTGGCATCTTCATGATAAAAGGTGATTTAGCGGGATTCGTATAATTCTTCATCGTATCATGACGGTAATCAATGATGTGATTCATGGGCAAACGTTTGTCGAAAAAATAATTCAAAATGGCATTCACTGTTTGAGGCGAGCCACCGCCATTGTAACGCATGTCGATGATGAGGGCATCGGTATTAGAGACAAATCGAAGAGCACTTTCGTAAATCGGACGCGCTTCTTCGGTGTATCCAACAAAGCCGTCCCAGCGCACATAACCAATATTGCCAGACAGTACTTCTGTTTTGATGAAGGCAAAATTACGTGCCCGCGTCCGCTTCAAATCTTCTTCTTGCGCAGATTTCTGAAGAGAATCGGGCATGGGCGTTAACATCTCATATTCCAAATCTGGATTGTACATGAGGCGCATGTGGCCGTCGTAATGCGCCTTGCGAATGTCCTCGTTCATGACATTGGCGAGTTCGAATCTGTTCTTGATGTTTTTGTAAGCCCCATTTTTGAGCTGAGCGCGCAGTGCATTTTCAATCACCTCGCCTTTTTCTGGATAAATATAAAAGTGTTTGACAGAGAAACTGATGCTATCAATGAGTTGAGTGATTTCTTTGGTGCTCATTTTTTTATCGGCATCTTGCGCCTTTAAAGAAAGGCTAAGCGCTAAAATTAAAGAGAGGAGGAGGGAAGAAGCTTTCATAAGGAGGGGGCTTAGAATTTAAAGATAAGGATTACTTTGTGTTTGATTCACTTAATTTTTTGCCCCTCATTTTTCAAATGCGTAACTTTATTCATTGGACCTGTGACGCTTATTTGTCATAGCTTTTTAATTGCACATCATGAAACATCTACCCTTCGCCCTTTTTATTATAGCAGCGTTTTCTATACACGCACAAAAAAAAACGGCTAGCATCGATTTTGAATCCTCTTCGTGTACTAAGTTGGAAGAGAAACTCTATTTTAATTCCCTCCTGCGTAACAACGCTGTGGCAAAGACCTATGTCGATTCCATCACCGGCTGCATGACCAAATCAAAGGCCCTCAATAAAACACTTGGAAAATATTATTACCAAAGTTCAGACTATGTCAATGCCAAAAAAGAATTTTCCGAAATATTAAAAGATCCCACTGCAACTAAGTACGAGCTGGGGGAAGCCCACTATTATTTGGCTTTGATCGATTATTATACCGATCAGCCCGATGCCTGTATGCGACAAGCGCGAGAGGCTTTGTCTTATAACTACAAGCCCTCTTGGGCAAATAATCTCATTGGTCTGGCCTTTTTTGATAAAGGTGAATACAAAGAATCAGCCTTCTACCACGAGCTCGCTCTGAAGGTCGACCCTAGCAATTACTTGGCATTGAACAATGCAGGCGTGAGTTATAGTAGAATGAATAACCCATTAAAAGCTCTGCGCTATTATCAAATGGCAGATTCGGCTGCAAATGGCAGTGTGGCACTATATCGATCAAATATCATTCGAAAGTTAATAGACATAAATAGAACCGAAGAGGCTAACCAAATTACCAAGCAAGCGTTTATAGACTTCCCAAATTCTAAATTAATCATTTCAGATTATGGTAATTATTTAGCACATCAAGAAAAATATTTTGAAGCCTTGGTGTATGGCCGTAAATTGATCAATCTCTCACCATCTACTGCCAATCAATGGTTTGAGGCGGCTTATATTTATGACGAAGCCGGGGTAAAAGACACGGCTTTACTGTATTATAACATTGCCCTTCGCTTTGATCCAAAACTAGGCAATGCCTATCATAACCTTGGTATTATTTATCGCACCTTCGGAAAATTTGATCAAGCTGAAAAAAAGATCGACGCAGCTTTAGCCCTTGACTCGAGTGCCAGACGCTACCAATCAAAAGTGAGTCTCTATGTTTGGAAAAAAGATTTCGAAACGGCACTGCGTTGGTCACGTCGTTATCACAGTAACTATCCCAACATCAAAGGCACAAATCTCAATTTAGGCTATGTATTGTTGGAATCTAAAAAATACGAAGAAGCCATTCCTTACTTAAAACATGTTTTAGACTTTGATCCTAAAGATGACAGGGCCTTGAATAATCTCGGCAGATGTTATGCCCAACTCAAACAAGTGGATACAGCCTTCGCGTATTTTACACGGGCACTTGCAGTCAATCCTGGGAATTCATATACGTATCACAATCGCGCCGCTTTGTACTGCGATTTACATCAGTATGATAAGGCCTGCGCAGACTTGGCAACCGCCATTGACAAAGAATATAACTGGAACATTGACGAAAAGCTGGAGACGATGAAGCGCACGCATTGTCCAACAGTCAACACCAATCGCAAAGTGCTTATCAATGAATACAAGGGTAATATCAAAGAACTGGGCCGTTTTAACTTTATTGAACTCAGTGATGCACAATTGAACAATGCCATCACGACCCAATTAAAAATCATTGATCAAGACTCTTTGTATAAAGTGTTGCCAGAAATTACAACCAATGCTTCCTTTGATAATTATAAAGTGTATCCAAATCCGTCTTCGGGAGAATTTTATTTGGAAGGTCCTAACGACGGCTCAACACCGCTTGTGGTGAACATCATAGACGAGAAAGGGACGCTGATCTTTACAGAGGCCATGCGCGGATCACTCAAGAAAATAGTGCTCAAAAACGTACAGAAAGGTATTTATGTGCTCACTGTAAAGACTGAGGAGTCTTTATTGACGGCCAAGAAATTGATCATCGAGTAGCGTTAGTGCTTTTACCGCAGAGCAAACAGAGGCTGCGCGGAGACCGCAGGGATTTGTGTGTTATGCGTTCGCTCCTATGCACGCCTGCGATAGATCTGCGGCGTATGAGTAGCTCGCTAAGGATTTTCTTTCGTTAAAACTTCACCGTACAATGCAATTTGCACGCGGTACTAATAGTCGTTTCCAACCTTTTGAATTTAGTTACTTGGCTGGGTAAATAGGTGGAGATAGTTTCAACAGATTCTGTTGAACTATAAAATCCACATTCTGGCGAGAGGTAAATGTTTTTAAATACTTTTAGTTTCAAACCGATGCCCAAACTGCAATCTAATCCATTGGAGTTACGGACCCAGCTATAACTTTGCGGGAAAAGTTCGCCATAATAGCGTTGTATTGAATACACATTGCGGTAAGCTAGATCTAGATAGGAATATAACCAATCTTTATTTTTTAAGAATGCAATTTGCCCGCCTAAGCCCAATCGGATGTCCTTACGTTCCTCTATAGAGGCCACTCTATATGAAATTGGTACGTCATAGTTGATTGTTGTTTCCGAATAGGCAATCTGAGCCCTGATGCTAATCCTGTTTTTTGTGTGTCGGATAAATAAGCCATTCATAAATTCTACTGGCTTTCGACCAAATGGCCCGAAGTCGTTTTTGTAAAATGAATTCACTGTCACCAGCGTCGAACCGAATTCATTCCGATTTGATTGTTCTTGGGCTCTTGTTATTTGAATGAGAAAAAGTAAAGCGAGGGTGAGGCTTAGTTTTTGCATGTTCTGGACGTTTAATTAATAACTCTTTTTGTTGCAATTTATTGTGCAAAATAGGGATAGTTTTGGACTATTTTTTACCGCTGGGATCGCGGAGGCTGCGCGGAGATCGCAGGGATTTTAAAACGAAAATGATACGATAGCGTTCGTTCACGTATTCAAACCTTCATCAAAAATTTACATGTGTCTTCGAGCCTCCATATTTTTTACCAAGGGTAAACAAACTAGTGTCTTAGTGTACCTTTTGTGGCTTTGTGGTTTCAACATCCCCAAATCACGGAATAATTAATCGCTAATAATTAATCGTTACCACTGTCTTTATCTTGACGCTCATGCAACTGTTGCAAATGATGCCTCTTCCGTCTTACCTTTTTCTCTAAAATGTTCAAGGTCTCTACCACAATCGAAAAGCCTAAGGCCGCATAGAGGTAGGGTTTCGGAATCTCCAAATGAAAACAATCTAAGACCAAAGACACTCCAATCACTAACAAGAAGGCCAATGCCAACATTTTAATACTTGGGTATTGCGCAATGATTGCACTCACCCGATCTGAAAACACTAACATGATGATCATCGAAATCAAAACGCCACCCACCATGATCACAATGTTAGATTCTCCGTTGTGCTCGGCGGCAGCTTGTAATACTACCTCGCCCGGACATGGGGGAGCCACAATTGTTCGCTGCGCCACTTTAATGGCCGCTAAAATAGAATCAAAAGAAAATACAAAGTCGAGAATAATGATTTGAATAACAGCAGTACCCAGACTGATGCTTTCGCCTTCTTTTACTGCCTCATGTTCTTCATTGAGAATTTTTTCACGAATCTCAATCACCGTCTTCCACAATAAGAACACACCCCCGAATAACATTACCAAATTACCTAAGGAAATACCAATACTCCCCACGTAAAACAAGGGCTTTTGCGCGCTGGCCAACCAAGCAATCGAAAACAACATGGCCGCTCGTATAATCAGAGCCAAGGCCAGACCAATGATACGGGCCTTGTGACGCTTCCGTTTGTCTAAAATTTTGGCAGCTGTTAAGGAAATAAAAATCAAATTATCTATTCCCAATACCACTTCTAACAGCGTCAACACCAACAATTGCGCCACACCCGAGGCTGTTAAAAGTTCATGAAACTGGGACCCTATTTCCATATAAATGATTTGAAGGGTAAAGATAGGCTTTGTATTTAATTGTGGCAATTAAGGGGGAGGTTAAGATCCCTATTGTATCGCAAATGCGGGCTTTTTTTGGCATGAAGCAGAAATTCCATTTGTGAGTACGCATGAATTACGCTTCATGCCAGGGACACAGGTCTGAAGTAGAAATTCCATTTGTTAGTAGTCCGGAATTACACTTCAGACCGTGGAGTTCACGATGACACAGAGTTGATATTTTGCCATACTGGAATTTATATGTTATATTATGTATTCAGCCGCAAGCGTCTGAATGCGTTAGCACACACAGGTCTGAAGCAGAAATTCCATTTGTGAATAACCGTGAATTACGCTTCAGACCAAGGAGGATACAGAGAACACACAGCTAAGGAAATCAAGATGGAAATTTTGGTAGGTCTTACATTCAAATTTCTGAACAACGGTGGTCTACTTTGGTAACAGCCTTTGTGTCCTTCAATTTTTCTTTTGCCTTCAGGCGAAAGAAAAACCTTAGTTATTTTGTTGAGCATTTAGCAAGTTTTTTTCTTTGTGATTTTGTGCACTTTGTGTTAAAATTTTGCACACAGTTTGTCATTGCGCAGAATTACTGAAACCCACTACAGTGCAGTTAAATCTGGGGACGAGCATGGAAGCGGATGGGGGGGCGTGGTGCCTGGGAAGATCCCTAATGTATCGCAAATGCGGGCTTTTTTTGGCATGAATCAGAAATTCCATTTGTAAGTAATCGTGAATTACGCTTCATGCCAGGGACACAGGTCTGAAGTAGAAATTCCATGTGTTAGTAGTCCGGAATTACACTTCAGACCGTGGAGTTCACGATGACACAAAGCTAGTGTTTTGTAATAGTAGAAAAACTAATTTATTCTATGGATTCAGACGCAAGCGTCTGAATGCTGCAGAATACACGGGTCTGAAGCAGAAATTCCATTTGTGAATAACCGTGAATTACGCTTCAGACCAAGGAGGATACAGAGATCACACAGCTAGTATATTCTGAGTTGAAAGATTTTGATACTGTAAATGAAATTTCTAATCATTGTTTCGGATAAACACGCAGCTTAGCGTCTTTATTTTTTCTTTCACCTTTAGGCGGAAGGAAAAGTCCACTTAAATCCCCCCCCCAATTTTGCCATCAACACAAACCAACACCCAGAATTATCTTGAGTCTTCGTGCCTCCGCATTTTTTTACGAAGGGTAAAAAAACCTCTGTTTCTTGAAAGAAAAATCGTGCATTTGTGCAAACTCCGTGCCTTGGTGGTTAAACTATGCATCCCACCTA